>CM064508.1:26883727-27024243 GCA_032716605.1 Paralithodes platypus | reverse complement strand
ATTATTCTCAATATTTATCAAGTATTTTCGTGCGAGGCGGCTGGGAGAGAGGGGAGGAGGGTGGAGGAGTGTATCATCGACCCTCTAAGCCAGTCTGAGAGGTCCCCTTTAGTATCAGTACCATGCTAGACACCAGAGAGGGAGGGTGTCTTAAGGCGGGATCCCACTGTGCGACTCGGCGACTTCGAATGTGATGCGACAGCTTGCGACATTTTTTTTTTTCTATGTCCAGTATTCGCATTAATCGACCATAAAGTCGCAATCAATCGCAGTTTTCTCACAATAGTCTTACAAACCCCCCCCCCCCCCCACGAGTCCCCCAGAAGTCGCTAGGGTCGCCGTTAGATTTTGAAAAGTTTAAAATCCGGCTGCGAATGGACGACTGCTGCGACAAATGCGACATAATCGGGTATTGTCTCACTTCATTCTCACCTTATCTCAGTAGAATTTCAGTATTCGCACCAAGGTCTCGTTTGTCGCAACTCATGGAAAAGGTGTGCGAATTGGTCGACCTTCAAACAATAATTGCGAATATTGTGCGACAATTGTGCAACAGAATTGCGACAATATCGATTAATTACGATGTCATTGCGTCCTTCATTGCGATTTCAGCAATCCGTCATTATTGGCAACGCTGTTTTTGGTATGACCAGGCGATTACAGTGAGACAGTAGTGCAATAAACGCGATAGTCTACCAGATAGCTTCGATCGCGACGAGATTGTCACGAGACAAGTTCTGAAGGGGCGAGATATTGTGGATGAAGTAGCCCTAACCTACTATTTCGTGAATATTCCTAAATAAATTGTGAATAAAACAATGAATATGCCCTGTTATGCAATATTATTGTATTCTAATTGTGATAAAAATATCGTAGGGCTATGTCTATCATCTTGTTTGGTGCTAAGTGTATAATCTGACCAAATTAAATATAAAACACTTAAATATTACGACTTAACCTTAAGCCTGCAATTATTAGGTATTTATTATAATTAATGTATTATTCAGACGATAATTGCCCCAAGGGACAACCAGCCTGCTTCCCAAGTTTCACTCGGTCGCCATATTGTTTGTTCAACCCGCCTGGTTAACTCACCGGCTTTCATCATAAATTTCTCTTTAAATCTACTGAAAACATAAGAAACATTGGGAAATTAATGATCAGGCACCAAGCGCAAAGTCACGGACATCGGAAATTAGAGCAAGTCACTAAATTAAAACCCATGAAAATGCTACAAATGGAGAATAAAAGGGAAAATATTGTAGCTTACTTGTCCTCAGGTCTGTGGGTGGAACCAAATGACCAGGGATGTGTACACAATACCCTTTATCGGTACTTCCGTGTGTGTGTGTGTTTGTGTTTTTTTGTTTTTTCTATATTCCAACTACTCCCTCTCGGGCATAGGCTGATAGCCTTTACACTCTACCGCTGAACACGGTGAGGCCCGTGAGGTCTTGTTCCAGTCTAGGGAGTGAGACATGCGAAGCACTTAAGTGTGTGTGTGTGTGTGTGTGTGTCTGTTATCTGGGGTTATCTCTTCCTGCTACCTTTGTTTACCATTGTGCGTGTTTTTGTTTTGTTTTTTTGTTTTTTTTTTGGGGGGGGAGGTGTCACTGTTTCTATCCTTTCAATGTCAATATCTATCCCTCTTTTTGTGTGTGTGTGTGTGTTTGGGGGGGAGGGTTGTAACTGTTTCTATAATTTTCAATGTCAATACCTATCCATCTCCTTGCGTGTGTGTGTGTGTGTTTTATTATATTGTGTGTGTATGAATGTAATTGTGAGTGTGTGTGGATTAGAGGGAAGTACATAGGCACTTATTTAGTGTGTGTGTGTGTTTTTTTAAGTACACGTATGTACTGTATGAGTTTATGTGATGTAATTGTGTATGGTGTATATATATATATATATATATATATATATATATATATATATATATATACATATATATATATATACAGTATATATATATATATATATATAATATATAATATATATAACTATATATATATTATATATATATATATATATATATATATATATATATATATATATATATATATATATATATATATATATATATATATATATGTATATATATATATATATATATATATATATATATATATATATTATATATATATATATATATATATATATATATATATATATATATATATATATTTATATAAACATTGGAGTACAGTGCGAGTGTTCATATGTGCTTTCCTGTCTACGTTCCCGTATGTTTACCTGTGTGTGTTCCCTATGTGTACCTTTTTAACAGGGGAACGTATGTGTGTCAACCGTCCATCATTCGACATGTTCGCATTACATTCTCAGTCTAATTGCACCAGTAGTCTTGCATGCGCACCATTATTGCAGCGGTATTGCAATTGTCAAAAAAGCCTTTCGTATAATTCGTTCTTATCGCTGTCAAATTGTCTTCAGCCTTTCGCTATTGTCGCCTCACATTCGATGTTATTGCACGACACTCGCATAACTGTCGCACGGCTATTGCGTTCTTCGCTTTATTTGCTTACAAAATCACATTGATTCAGGGCCGAAAACGGCGACTTTTGGACATAGAAAAAAATAAGCTGTCGCAGCTCATTCTCAATCGCCGCCGAGTCGCACAGTGGGATCCCTGCTTTACTCTCGCCGGTCAAGGTCAGATTACGACCGAGGGGCTAAAATATACGATTTTCACCAGCCAATTGCTGTTACCACTTGTTTTATTGCTTTCCAATGTTCATATGTTCATCTTAAAAGCAAAATAGGCAAATGTGGATAAATAAAAATTATATATTTGTTACATATGACGATTTTCGTCAGAATAGAACCAAATAGCTTCGCTTGGCGGGAGGGTTTGAACTACCATGACTGTGCAGTTTAGAGGTTAAGCAAATTTTCAATGTTTTTATCGCCTGTTACTGTCTGTTCAATATAAATGAGTGGCATTATTCCAGTTTTAATTTTTATAACCGTAAAATTGCTTTGGATTTTTAACACTTTCCTTTGCTATATAACTTTCATTATTCAACTGCTCTGTCCTAATTAATTTCTTCACTTTGTTATACTTAGTTTGTATAGATAGCTCCAGTGTTCATTATTTATGGCATTTCTAATTAATTCATTATATTTATTCCTTTCCCTTACCACCTTGCAAATATTCTTATTGAACCAGGAGGTTTATTTTTACCAGTATTAAATTTAAGTTTCGTGGGTACGTATTTTTTGTTGTGCAGTCATGAATATATCTTTAAATTTGTCCCATACTATTCTTGTGTTGTCAATATTGCTAAGCTGTATATGCAAGTCACTGAGGGCTATCCTAATTCCGTTGTAATTTGCATATTTAAAATCTGGTATCTTCATTTCTCTTTTTCAATAGTATATTTGCAATTTATGTTGATTCTAATGAGCTTGTGATCAGAGGTGGATAAATGCTCTCGATATCAAGTTTAGATATCAAGTTTTCATTGGTACTGATAACGAGATCTAGTATGTTGTTTTCACGTGTTGGTTTTATTATGCTTTGATGTAAAACATTGTTGTGTATAAAATTATTAAATTTTCGCGAATTGGAATTATTTCCGGTCATAAGGCACAAGTCAATGTTGGGTAGATTATAGTCTCCGAGTATTATGGTTTTATTAGCATTGAGGGTTTGTTGCAATATTTCGAATAGGTGATTATCATCAGCCTCATTTTGACTTGAAAGGTCGATATGCAATAGTGATATTAATGTTTGAATTGTTCATGTTTAATTTGACACACACTATTTCTTTATTATTTAGGGGGAGTGAAACCTCGGATGGATTTAGATTACAGGCAATCCACATAGCCACATCACCTCTCGACTTTCCGTCACATCTATGAGTTGATATAGTATTCAGAAATTATATAATTTTGTTTTAAATCGAGGTGAGCGTTTGTTACACTAATTACATCTATTTTTTCGGTTAACGCAAGTTATTTTAGTTCATATATCTTGTTCCTAATCGAACATGCATTGAAGGATAATACTTTTATTATACTGAACTCTTGATTGAGGGAGGTAGGCTATATGATTTTGGTATTGCTCCAGTTAATCATTTATTTTGGGCCACAGTTGGCGGTAAATTTTTAGTTAGAGTGTTCAAGGTCAAGGAGCGATTATTTAAGGTCAGTGGTTTCGATGGGTGGGTAATTACAGTAATTGCGGCGGCTGAGGGAACACTGTGGATGGGTTGAAGAGGGGAAGGGAGGTCTTTAGGTCAATAATCCTCCAGATTACTCAGAAAAGGTATTTCCGGTTTAGTGGAGCATTCGTGAACTTTGTATAAAGCTGTGCTAAAAATACCACTCATATACTTCACACCTGCATTGGATAAATTAATACCGTCTCTTTTGTATAGGGACGATTTACCTTGGAATTATCTCCAATTATCTACTATGATTACATTTTCTGTGTAACACATTTCTTTTACTGACTTATTGACTTCCTGTGTTCGACTATTACTGTAGGAGTTCGCGTCCAACCTAGGGATGATTCCGTTTATCACGCATTTTTCTGCCTTGTGTTTCATCATTTTGACAAGTTTTGTGTACTTACCTAGTATGTTTTTATAGGGACCAAACCTCCGTCGAAGCAATCATTGGAGCCTACGTTTGCTACTACACAAGATCCTGTCGGTATGGTAGGATTACACATGCCGTTGGTGAGAAAGAGAGAGAGAGAGAGAGAGAGAGAGAGAGAGAGAGAGAGAGAGAGAGAGAGAGAGAGAGAGAGAGAGAGAGAGAGAGAGAGAGAGAGAAGGAGAGGGGGATAGGCAGGGACAGAGACAGAGAGAGAGAAAATAGTTAAATAATTTAGGCTTCATGAATTCAATTCACTACTTGGAAGACAGGTCCCTGTTAAAGATAGCCATTCTAGTTGGTTTCTTTGTTTGTTTGTTTTTATAAAGGTGAATGGCCTGTTTTTTATTTTACTTGGCTGATATGATTCATCACCAACTAATACAGTGAATGTCATTTAAATTGAAGATAACTTTTTTTCTTGAGATCAATTAACAGAATAATTAAAACAGGTTTAGAGTTTCATGACGAAATTGAACCATCTCTTTGAGGGTACAATGTGAGGTTCCCAAAATGTATAATATAATCGTTCATACATTTCAGAGATATCTTGCAATTGGAAACAATTGGAAAACCCAATGCCAATCACTAATAATCACACAACATTCTCAAAATATTCGATGGTGAAAACAAAAACAAACATATGAATTGTATAACACACCAGGAAAATGTAGTACAGAGAACGAAGATAAAGGGAGAGTAAGCATATGAACATAAGAACATAAGATCGCGGGAAACTGCATAAGGCCATGCGGCCCACACGAGGCCGCTCCCATTCATATAGGAATCCAACTTACGCTTAAAACTTTCAACTGTTCCTAAGCTAATCACTGCTCTGGGCAGTCCATTCCACATGTTAACAACTCTATTCCCAAATCAGTGTTTTCCTATATCTTTCCTAAATCTAAACTTATCTAACTTGAAAGAATTTGAGCGAGTTATGTCGCCGTTCTTTATCTTTAATACCTCATTTATATCTCCCTTATTTATACCGTTTATCCATTTAAATACCTCTATCATGTCTCCCCTGCATCTTCGTCTTTCTAGTGAGTGCAAGCCTTAGGCTTTCAACCTCTCCTCATACGATAATTTCTAATATTATGTATAATTTTCGTCATTCTTCTTTGGACTGCCTCTAAAGGATCGATATCCATTCCGTAATAAGGGCACCAAAATTGGATAGCATAGTCTAAATGGGGTCTTACTAGTGCTAAGTATAGCTTTAAGGGAGCCCACCTCGCTGTTTTTCTCTTTCTCTCCCTTTCTCTTTGGCTTGGATCCATTTGGCCCCATCCAGCCTACTGTTTTAAGATGTTTACCCCCATACAGGTGTAAATATTTTCCTGGCGAGCGGTAGCGAGACAGCATATATATATTTTTGTTTTGACAGCAAGCTAAATTTGTACATTTTTCGATAGAAAAATGTGTCCGGCGAAGCCGGATTTCTCCATACAATGCTGGCTCGCTATAGCTCGCCAGGAAGAAATAGACACCTGGATGGGGATAAACGTCTTAAAACAGTTGGCTGAATGGGGCCGACTGGAAACAAGGCAGGGAAAGAGAGAAAAGGAGATAAATATAAAAACAAATCGGTGACCCCCCTTAAGAAAACTTCAGCAGTCCTGTTGCTAACACTCCTACATATGAATCCTAGAACTCTATTTGCCCTGTTCCTAACACTTATACATTGTTTTCTGGGTTTCAGATCATTACTAACGAGCACCCCTAGATTCTTCTCACGCTCTGAGTTACTCACTTACATTGTCTAGTTTGTATTTCGCTTCTATTACGATTTCCAACCTTTAATACCTTACATTTGTCTACATTGAAACTCATCTGCCAATTTATGGACCACTCGTGCAAATGATTGAGATCCTTTTGAAGACATTCCCTGTCGCTAGCTGACTATTATGCTACCCATTTTAGTATCATCAAATTTACTGATCCTACTCTTTATGCCTCAGCCAAGATCATTTATGTAGATAATGAACAGAAGGGGCCCCAAAACCGACCCTTGGGAGACCCCACGTTTAACTAATCCCCAGTCCGATTTTACACCATTGATACTAACTCTCTGCTTCCTACCAATCAGCCATGACCTAATCCACTTGATTAGCATCCCCCAATACCATGTCATTCTATCTCCCTTAACAGCCTTTCATGTGGAACTTTATCAGAGGCCTTACTGAAGTCTAAGTAAACTATATCATATGACTTATCGTTATCAACCGCTTCATATACCTCGGAAAACAAAAATTAGTAAATTTGTTAGGCAGGATCGTCCTGGAGTGAATCCATGTTGAGAGGGTTTAATTAAATTGAAAATGTCTAAGTGATTTCTAAATTTCCTGGCAATATTCCAACAATTACCCTATAATTGATGTGAGACTAATGGGACGGTAATTTGATGCTATGGACTTATCACTTTTTTTAAATAAAGGAGTTATATTTGCAAGTTTCCATGAATCAGGAACTAAGCCTAAATCTAGTGAACTATTAAAGGAGTTATATTTGCAAGTTTCCATGAATCAGGAACTAAGCCTAAATCTAGTGAACTATTAAAGGAGTTATATTTGCAAGTTTCCATGAATCAGGAACTAAGCCTAAATCTAGTGAACTATTAAAGGAGTTATATTTGCAAGTTTCCATGAATCAGGAACTAAGCCTAAATCTAGTGAACTATTAAAGGAGTTATATTTGCAAGTTTCCATGAATCAGGAACTAAGCCTAAATCTAATGAACTATTAAATAGGTGGAAGAAGTAAACCAAGAAGTAGGCGAATGGAGATAAAAAGGAGAAGCGTAAGGAAGACGTAAGCGAAGGAAGCGAGAGAATGTTGTATCTCTCTCGCTATTCTATCGCTACTATAATAATCAGTGCTCCTCAGAGCTCTCCCAGTGTATACCACCTCCTCTACGTAGGGTACGTGGTACCCGTCTTGCAACACAATCCCACTCCTACTCTGTGCAACTCTCCAACTCAAAAGTGAAACGTTTCTCTCAGACTTTCTTCCATTCAACAGCTGAGCCCTGGAACTCTCTTCCAGAATCAGTCTTTCCTTCCTCCTATGACTAAAATTGCTTCAAACTCTGTGTGTTCAGGCATTTTGGCTCGAACGTCCCTTGATGTTGGCCCTGTCACTCTTTCAGCTATGGTGGAGGCAGATCTCGCTACAGGTAGTTCTGCCTTTTGTCTCGCTCACTCACATATTAGGGGTGGCAAATTTAGCAAGCTCAATAGATAGGATTGTCGCAGGGTTTCGCTAAAAATAAAGCCTGAGAATATGAGTAAGAATAAGTGTCTAGATAGGGTTAATTGTCATACTGGTACATCAGATAGGAATATAATATTTCAGTCACAGGATATTAATTGTACTGCTAGTAGAAATATTGAAGTTGTTACGGAAGATGGGAATTCAATTAGAAATAAAGGTAAATCAGATACTAGTAAAATAAATCTATTTATCTATCTATTGTCTGCCGCCTTGATCCTCGAAGGGATGGCCACGATCGAACCGCCCCCATGCACCTCTGCCCCCAATCAGTCGACGCCCTTCCTCCCAATCAACACCACCTTCATCCATATACTTTCTCACTCCATCCTTCTACCTCTCCCTCTCTGTCCTTCCACCTCGCTATCGTACACCTTCTTAGTCATTCTCTCGCTTCCCATACGTTCCATATGGCCGAACCATCTCAAGGTGTTCCTTTTGATACTTTCCAGCACATCTACCTCCACACCGCACCTCCTTCTTAATTCCTCATTTGTCTGTCTATCCCTCCATGTAACTCCACACGCACTTCTCAAGTAACTCATTTCCACCCCTCTCACTCTTGGTCTGAGTCTCTTCTCAAACATCCATGCTTCGCTTCCGTAAGTCAGTGTCGGGATTACCACACTGTCATGAAAGGACTTCTTCACTTCCATACTGACCACCCTATTTCTTGTTACTGCTTTCAGCGTTCCTACAACCTCCTTCACCTGTTGTACCCTCTCCCGCACTTCTTCATTCATAGTCCCATCTTTACTCAACACACTGCCCAGATACTTAAAAGAGTTGACGATCTCCATAGCCTGACCGTTCAACTTCACCTCACACTCTGTGACTTCACCCCTTTCGAAGACCATAATCTTGCTCTTCCCCGCATTTACCTTCAAATTCCGTTTTTCGCACACTGTTCCAAACTCATTTACTAGACCCTGAAACTCCCATTCATTATCGCTCATCAGAACTGTATCATCCGCAAACAGCAGTATAGGCAGCTTCCACTCATTTCCCTCCCTTTTCAGCGATACACCAACATCCACTGCTCTTCCTAATATTTGTTCATGACTCCATCCATATATACAGTAAACAACCACGGGGACATCACACACCCCTGTTTCAACCCAACATTCAGGTCGCTCTGCTCATTCTCCACACGTACTGCCACCTTTGCATCCTCATACATGCTCTTCACTGCTTTCAGCAACTTGCCATCTACTCCGTATATTCTAAGTACTTTCCACATACCTTCTCTATCCACTCTGTCATAGGCCTTCTCCAAGTCCATAAAGGCAACATACACCTTTTACTGCTTCTCCAGATATTTCTCCACAACACAATTCTGGGTAAAAATCGGATCTACACATCCTCTTCCCTTCCTAAAACCTCCCTGCTCGTCACCTATCCAATAAAATAAATACATTGGGATTATATTATACAAACTGTAGGAGTTTATGTAACAAAATGGACGAGCTTAGAGCACTTGTTAGCAATGAAAATATAGACATTATAGCGCTGACTGAAACATGGATTAATACAGAATCAAGATTTTTTTTAGCAGAATTTCATATACCAGGATATAGTTTGTTTAAATACGACCGAACAAGTAGGAGGGGTGGCGGAATAGCAGAGTTTATCAGGAGTTCATTAAAATGCTGTACTAAATCAGGTATTAGATTAAATAATGATAACGAAAGTGTTTGGGTAGAGGTTAGCGAAGGTTGTGAGACGATAATTATTGGAGTTATGTATAGACCACCAAATATGAGTAGAAACGAAGGTACAGCTGTATGGCAGGAAGTGAAAATAGCATAAAAGGTTTACCAATGTGTGCATTATGGGGGATTTTAATTTTCTGAATATTGATTGGCAGCATCAAATCAGCGACTCAGATTCAGAAGAGTTTATTGAGGCGGTACAAGATATTTTTTTACTTCAATTCATAGACTCGCCGACTAGAGGTAATAATATCCTCGATTTAGTTCTCAGTAATAATGAACATATGATAAATAATGTAGAGATAGGGAACCATCTAGGTAATAGCGATCATAAATCAAATTATTTTAATAAACAATGGACAGGAAAAGCTAATGAGAGTACGACACTTATCCCAGATTTCAGAAAAGCTGATTATAGTGAGTGTAAAATGGAGGGAGACTAAGAAACTGTTCTGGAAAGAAGTCAAGAAAGTTAGGGAAGGTAGCAAGGGAAACAGTAAGGGTGTGAAAGATAAGAATGGGAGAATGCTAGCCGAGAAGCAAGAGAGAGTCGAAAGATGGAGGGAGTACTTCAATGAGTTGCTAAATGTAAGGAATGAAGAGCCAGCAAACATAGCTGGATATGGTATGGGAGGGAGAAGAAGAGAAGTAGTGGAGGAGGAGGTGGGGATCAGGAGGTCAGAAGTGTGGGAAGCCATGAAAAGAGTGAAGTCGAGGAAAGCACCAGGAACAGATGGAGTGTGTGGGGAAATGTTGAGGTATGGTGGTGAGATAGTGATCGAATGGGTATGGAAAATGTGCAAACTAGCATGGGAGAACGGGAGTGCACCCGATGACTGGAAGACTGGCATAATAGCCCCCTATATAAGGGCAAAGGGGAAAGAGGAGTGTGTGGTAACCACCGAGGAATATGTCTTCTAAGCGTAGTAGGGAAGGTATACAGTAGGGTAGTGATTGAGAGAGTGAGAGTGAGAATGGAGAAATGGATAGGCGACGAGCAGGGAGGTTATAGGAAGGGAAGAGGATGTGTAGATCAGATTTTTACCCTGAATTGTGTTGTGGAGAAATATCTGGAGAAGAAACAAAATGTGTATGTTGCCTTTATGGACTTGAAGAAGGCCTATGACAGAGTGGATAGAGAAGGTTTGTGGAAAGTACTTAGAATATACGGAGTAGATGGCAAGTTGCTGAAAGCAGTGAAGAGCATGTATGAGGGTGCAAAGGCGGCAGTATGTGTGGAGAGTGAGCAGAGCGAGTTCTTTGACCTGAATGCTGGTTTGAAACAGGGGTGTGTGATGTCCCCGTGGTTGTTTACTGTATATATGGATGGAGTCATGAAAGAAATACTATCAAGAGCAGTGGATGTTGGTGTATCGCTGAAAAGGGAGGGAATTGAGTGGAAGCTGCCTATACTGCTGTTTGCGGATGATACAGTTCTGATGAGTGATAATGAATGGGAGTTGCAGGGTCTGGTACATGAGTTTGGAACAGTGTGTGAAAAATGGAATTTGAAGGTAAATGCGGGGAAGAGCAAGGTTATGGTCTTTGAAAAGGGTGAAGTCACAGAGTGTGAGGTGAAGCTAACGGTCAGGCTATGGTGATCGTCAACTCTTTTAAGTATCTGGGCAGTGTGTTGAGAAAAGATGGGACTATGGATGAAGAAGTGCGGGAGAGGGTACAACAGGGGAAGAGGGTTGTAGGAACGCTGAAAGCAGTAACAAGAAATAGGGTGGTCAGTATGGAAGTGAAGAAGTCCTTGCATGACAGTGTGGTAATCCTGACACTGACTTACGGAAGCGAAGCATAGACGTTGGTTGAGAGACTCAGACCAAGAGTGAGAGCAGTGGAAATTAATTACTTAAGAAGTGCGTGCGGAGTTACATGGAGGGATAGACAGACTAATGAGGAAGTAAGAAGGAGGTGTGGTGTGGAGGTAGATGTGCCGGAAAGTGTGAAAAGGAATAACTTGAGATGGTTCGTCCATATGGAACATATGGAAAGCGAGAGAATGACTAAGAGGGTGTACGAGAGCGAGGTGGAGGGACAGAGAGGGAGAGGTAGACCGAAAAAGACGTGGAAGGATGGAGTGAGGAAGTATATGAACGAAGGCGGTGCTGGTTGGGGGGAGGGGCGTCGACTGACTGGGGACAGAGGTGCATGGGGGCGGTTCGTTCGTGGCCACCCCTTCGGGGATTACGGCGTCAGGCAATAGATAGATAGATAGAAGAAGAGCCTTAAGGGTCGACCCTATGGTTAAACTATTAAGTGGACCCAGGTGCACTAATGAACGTACTCCGTACCAGATACCCGTCTTAACTCAGGATAAATTGAAAGCTACATATGAACATTTTATTTCGTCACTTCAAAATGCGCAAAATAAATATATCCCCAAAAGAAGATATAGATCGACACCACAGAACCAACCAAAATGGATGAATAATAAACTAACAGATCTTCTAGGAAAAAAGAAAGGAATATATAGAAAAATTAAGAGAGGCGAAAACCACCTACTTATTTACTATCAGACAGGTCAAAAATGAAATTAGGAAAGCAAAAAGAAATTATGAAATCAGGATAGCCAATGAATCATAAAATAACACTAAAGCTTTTTGCCAGCTAGATAAATCTAAAGTTAGGGTGTAATAGGCCCCCTTAAAACTTCTACAGGAGAAATGATAGAATGTGATTTAGAAATGTGCAGTACATTAAATAGTCAATTTCTTTCCGTTTTCACTAACGAAAATTTGGCACATGCAGATACCAAAATTCCGTAAGGTATATAGCGATAGTATAAACATGGGTTAAGTACGGTTACTATAAGTAGAAATGATGTGCTTAAGGAAATTGACAGTCTGAAACCTCAGAAATTGCCTGGTCCTGATGAGGTATACTGTATACTAGAGTATTAAAGGAATGCAGAGATGAGTTAAGTTACCCATTAACATTTCTATTTAACAAATCATATGAAACAGGCTTAGTTCCAGAAGCTTGGAAGCTTGCAAATGTAGTTACGATCTTCAAAAAAAGTGATAAATCAATAGCATCCAATTACCGTCCCATTAGTCTCACATCAATCATAGGAAAGTTGCTGGATTCAATTATTTCTAGGACAATTAGAAACCACCTAAAAACATTTAATTTAATCAATTATTTTCAGCATGGATTCACTCAGAGTCGTTCTTGTCTTACTAATTTGCTTAGCTTTTTCTCAGAGGTATATGAAGCAGTAGATAATGACAAGTCATATGATATAATAATATATTTAGATTTCAGTAAAGCTTTCGACAGAGTCCCTCCTGAGAGATTGATGAGAAAAGTTGAGGCGCATGGAATAGGTGGGTCGTTGTTGGGATGGATTAGGTCATGGCTAATTGGTAGGAAGCAGAGGGTCAGCATAAATGGTACTAAGTCAGAATGGGGAGCAGTCAAAAGTGGTGTCACCCAGGAATCTGTATTGGGTCCTCTGTTGTTTGTTATATACATAAATTACCTTGATTTAGGTATAACAAGTAGGATAAGTAAATTCCCAGACGATACTAAAATGGGGAGAACAATAGATTCAGATAGTGACATAGAGTGCCTCCAAAGGGATCTACAGTAGATACCTTACACGAATGGTCAGTAAATTGGCAGATGCATTTTAACATTGATAAATGCAAGGTATTAAAGATAGGGAAGACGAATACTAATGCAAAATATAAACTAGCTAATATGGAATTAGAAAACTCAGACTGCGAGAAAGATTTGGGTGTGTTTGTTAGCAATGATTTGAAGCCTAGAAAACAGTGTATAAGAGTTCGTAACAAGGCAAACACAATTCTTGGGTTCATCTCCAGGAGTGTGAGTAACAGAACTGCCGAGGTTATCTTAAAAGTTTACTTATCATTAGTGAGACCTCATATGGATTATACTGTCCAATTTTGGTGTCTTTATTACAGAATGGACATAGATTCGTTGGAGAGGATACAACGAAGAATGACAACAATTATTCATAATATTAGAAATCTACCATATGAAGAAAGGTTGAACAAAAATAGGATTACATTCGTTAGAAAGACGCAGAGTTAGAGGGGATATGATAGCAGTGTTCAAGTGGGTTAGTGGGATTAATAAAGTGGACATGAAAAATGTACTGAAGCTCAGTGATAGCGAAAGAACTCAAACAAATGGTTGCAAATTAGATACATTTCGTTTCAGAAAAGATATAGGCATATATTGGTTTGGTAACAGAGTTGTAGACATGTACCGGGTGATATGGTAGGATCGACGGCGAACTAGGGAGCTTTAAGAAAAAATTAGATAGGCATATGGACGAGATGGGTTGGGTATGAGGGGGGATCTGCCGGGTGTGGCCAATCGGCGCTCTGCAGACCCCGTAATCTTGTGTTGATCTCTGACCGTTTCGGTGAGGTCAGTCCTCAGGGTATTGGTGGGTTGGGTCTATAATTAGGCCTTGTAATTGGGGTTGGGTGTGACAGGGATCTGCTTTGTGTGGGCCGATCGGTTTTCTGCAGACTCCTATTTTCTTATGTTCTTATTAGAAAACAAATGTAAGGGAGAAGTAAGCACATAAGAAAATGGGAGTCTGCAGAAAGCCGATTGGCCCAAACAAGGCAGATCCCTCTCACACCTAACCCTAATTATAAGGCCTTATAAGCTGGGCTTATAAAGTCCAGCTCACTAACACCATTAGAACTGACCTCACCGACATGGTTAGAGGTCAGAAAACGGGGGTCTACAGAGCGCCGATTGGCCCACACCTGACAGATCACCCTCACACCCATCCCATCTCGTCCATATGCCTATCTAATTTTATTTTATAGCTACCTATTGTTTTTTATCCCACTATAGCACTTGGTAGCCTATTCCACCTATCTACAACTCTATTACCAAACCAATATTTGCCTATATCCTTTCTGAAACGAAATTTATCTAATTTGAAACCATTTGTTCGAGTTCTTTCGATATCACTGAGCTTTAGTACATTTTTCAAGTTCCCTTTATTAATCCCACTAACCCACTTGAACACCTCTATCATATCCCCTTTAACTCTGCGTCTCTCTAACGAATGTAAGCCTAGAGGTAAGCTAAGAAGTAAGCGAATGGAGGTAAAGGGAGAGTAAATATAAGGATGAAGTAAGCAAAGAAGTATACGAATGGAGGTAAAGGGAGAGGAAGCGTATGGAAAAAGTAGCAAAGGAAACAAGAGAATGAAAGTAAAAGGGAAAGGAAATATAAGGAAGAAGTAAGTGAAAAAGTGATTGCGTGGAGGTAAAAGGGAGAGTAAATGTAAGGATGAAGGAAGTGAAGAAGTAAGCGAATGGAGGTAAATAAAAAGGAGAAGTGTAAGGAAGAAGTAAGCGGAAGGAAGGAGAGAATGGAGGTATAGGGAGAGGGAATAATCTAATGAATTAATTTAACTCCCAACACCAAACACCTTTCAATGAAATTAAGGAAAGTATGTGATCCTCCCGGGATTCGAACCTGGGATACCACCACATACAGATCTGAAACACTCTAAATATTTCACCATCAAGACAGTTAAAGGTAAGAAGTAAGAGAAGGAAATGAGTGAATGGAGATAAAAAGAGAGAAAATGGAAGGAAGAAGTAAGCTAAAAAACAAGAGAGAAAGGGAGAAAACAAGCCGGATTTGGACATAAAGCTAATTTTCATTCCAAATCCTCTTTTCCAAGTTCTCTCTTTATATATGAGGGAGGGAGGCACACGCGATCATATTACTCCCACCACCCCCCTCCCTCTAAGGGAGAAGGATTTATTTATTGGTCAATTTACTTTCATATTTATCATTAGTTTAGTTTCCTCATAGGCCACCATCAAACATCCCCTCGGTCCCCCCCCCCCCCTCGCCTTAGAGATAAATGTGTGCATTTTTCGGTAGAGAAATGGCCCGACCGAAGGCTGATTCCTCCTAAGTAGTAGGTTTGGTATCACTCGTCAGGACAAAATCAACACCCAAATGGCACGAAAGGTCTTAAAATCACAAAGGTATTGGGGCAAATGCCTTCAAATCTAAAAGCTAATAGGACTAAACAGGAGGGAGAAGGGTAAAGGGAAGATGTGGGTAGGTTGGTTGATAGTTGATATGAGGTGGTGATTCCTATAGGTAGTCCATTCATTATAGGTAGGCCAGAAATCGTGAACTTTAACCTCATCAAATCAAAAAGGGCTAGAGCGAATGGCCTGTAGATTTCCACACCTGTTCCCTGACTAACCTGTCCTAAATGGTAGAAATATTAGCTCGATTACCGTAGCGGGTTTTGAATAGAGGTCATTAGTTAAGATTGTTGGCCTACTTATAATGGACAGACTTTTAGTGGTGCATGTAAGTGGTGAGGCAGTGGTGGGAAGAGAGAGGGACAAGGAGGATGTGTGTAGGTTGGTTGTTCTTTCGCTATCACTGAGCTTTAGTACATCTTTCATGTCCCCTTTATTTATCACACTAACCCACTTGAACACCTCTATCAACTCCCCTCTAACTCTGCGTCTCTCTAACGAATGTAAGTCCAATTTCTTCAACCTTTCATCATATGGAAGATTTCTAATATTATGGATCATTTTTGTCATTCTACGTTGTACTCACTCCAAGGAATCTATGTCCATTCTGTAATAAGGACACCAAAACTGAACAGCATAATCCATATGGGGTCTCACTAATGATAACTAAAGTTTTAAAATAACATCAGCAGTTCTGTTACACACTCCTAATGATGAACCCGAGAATCCTGTTTGCCTTGTTACGAACGCTTTAACTGTTTTCTAGGTTTCAAATCATTGCTAACAAACACACCCAGATCTGTCTCACAGTCTGAGTTTTCTAATTCTATATTAGCTGGTTTATATTTTGCATTTGTATTAATTTTCCCTATCTTTAATACCTTGCATTTTTCAATGTTAACATTCATATGCCAATTTACTGACCATTCCTGTAAGGTATCTAGATCCCTTTGGAGGCACTCTATGTCACTATATGAATCTATTTTACTCCCCATTTTGGTATCGTCTGCGAATGTACTTATCCTACTAGTTATAACTAAATCAAGGTCATTTATGTATATAACAAACAACAGAGGGCCTAATACAGATCCCTGAGGGACACCACTTTTGACTGCACCCCATTCTGACTTAATACCATTTATGCTGACTCTCTGCATCTTGCCAATTAGCCATGACCTAATCCATCCCAACAACGACCCCTCTATTCCATGCGCCTCAACCTTTCTCATCAGTTTCTCATGAGGGAAAACTTTAGTGAAATTTAAATATATAATATCATATGACTTGTCATTATCTACTGCTTTATATACCTCTGAGAAAAAGCTAAGCAAATTAGTAAGGCAAGAACGTCCCTGGGTGAATCCATGCTGTGAAGAATTGATTAAGTCAAATATTTCTTGGTGGTTTATAATTTTCCTAGCAATAATTGACTCTAGCAACTTTCCTATGATTGATGTGAGACTAATGGGACGGTAATTGGATGCTATTGATTTATCATATTTTTGAAGATCAGAACTACATATGCAACCTTCCAAGCTTCTGAAACTAATGACTTGTTAAATAGAAATGTTAATGGGAACTTAACTCATTTCTGCATTCATTTAATACTCTAGTATATACCTCTTCAGGACCAGCAGATTTCTGAGGTTTCATTCTGTCAATTTCCTTAAGCACGTAATTTCTACTTATAGTAACCGTATTTAACATATTTTCTATACTGTCGCTATAAACTTTACGGACTTCTTGAAACTGTGCCAAATGTTCATTAGTGAAAACGGAAAGAAAGTTACTTTTTAACGTACTGCACATTTCTAAATCATTATCAGTCATTTCTCCTATCGAAGTTTTAAGGGGACCTATTACATCTCTAACTTTAGATTTATATAGTTGGTAAAACAAAAATAGGGTTAATTTTTGAGTTGTTGGCAATCTTGATTTCCTAATGTCCTTTTTGACCTGTCTTGTCTTGTTTGTGTTATCTGATAGTAAATTATTAGGTGATTTTCGCCATTCTTATTTTTTCTATATATTCCGTTCTTTTTTCCTAGATCTATTAGTTTATTATTCATCCATTTTGGTTTGTTTTGTGTCAATCTAAATCTTCTTTTGGGGATATATGTATTTTGAGCATTGTGGAATGACGCAATAGAATGTTCATATGTAGCTGTCAAGTCCAACTCTGGCCTATCCTTACCCAAGACGTGTATCTGAGAGGGAACACGCTCATTAGAACACTTGGAGCCACTCCACTATTCAACCATAGAGTCCACCCTTAACCTGACAAGCGCGATATGACAGTAGGTGCTAGGGTAGTTATTTGTGCATTTCTAGCCCTGGATTCTGACAGAATTCGTTATATTTACAATATAAACCATTATTTGTTTTCGGTATGCTTTTATTTTACATATATGATGTATATATGAACCTTCAAGAGTGCTAAAATAAGTGGGAAAAGCATTTGGGTGGTGAAAAACGAAGATATTGGCCACCCGGTCATAATCTCAGGCGAGAGAGAGAGACAGGCAGCCTTCCCCTCTCGCTGTCTGGGAGTCAACTGAGGAGAGCGGGGCGGTGTGTGCCGGTGTCTGGGTGTTGCATAACGATCTTTTATGCAACCCACTTGTGCTACATTATCGCGGGAGAGAAAAATAACCGATAAATGATGATAATAAGAGGACAAATAGGTGATAATTGAGGAGGGGAGGGAGGGGGGAATAAGGTGGGGAAGGAGGGGAGGGGGGTGGGTGAGATTTACATGGATGAGTACTGGAGGGGAATTATCTCACCTAGAGACAAATTCCTTTGTTTTGATAGGCCCTTTTTTTTTATGGAAGGCTTTTTTTATGGTCCTGCTTCCGTGAGGCCTATCGCGTTCCCTATAGGAAGCCTTCCGTGAGGCCTATCGCGCTTGCCGGGTTAAGGCTCTTCTTAGCCCACCATAATCGGCTTTTCTGAAATCTGTGATGAGTGTCATATTCTCTTTAGCAATTCCTGTCCTCTTAATATTAAAATATATAGATTTATGATTGCTATTTCCTAGTTGGTTCCCTATCTCTACACTATTTATCCTATGTTAATTATGACTGAGAACTAAATCGAGGATATTATTACATGTAGTTGGCAGGTATATGAATTGAAATACAAAACTATCTTGTACCGCCCCAATAAACTCTTCAGAATCTGAGTCGCCTATACGATGCTGCCAATCTATATTCGGAAAATTAAAATCCCTCATAAAGCACACATTGCTGGATATAGGTGGGAAGGTTGGATGTTATGCGTTATCCATAGATCAGGTGCGGTTTAGAGAGGTAGAGAGGTTGATATATAGGTGATGTTGGATGTTGGTAGAATTGTGAAAAGAAGGACAACGGCAGTGTATGTGGTACAAAAGAAATCAAGCAACAACAGGTCCAGCGACCCCTCAAGGCTGCTTGCCTTCCAAAACACTGATGGTCAAGTGTCTAAACAGTGGTTTAGATTGGGTACAAAGGAGTACAAAGGAAATCAAACAACAACAGATCTAGTGACCCCTCTAGGCTGCTTGTCCTCCAAAACACTGAGGATCAAGTGTCCAAACAGTGGTTTAGAGTGGGTAAGGGAACTACTGCCCTGGAACTAATGTCGTGGCAGGATTAGGAAGTTAGTAGGGGACACATTATATGGGTTGGTAACATAACACAGTGATAAGTAATCTTTCGTATATCTGGGAAAAAGAGAGCAACGTCTTAGTAATATATATACGCAATAATCCTTGATGAATTTGAGGGGTTAATAAAATAAAGTTATTCATTTACAAATGCAGTCAGTCGCGGGTTTGATGCAAGATATTTGTCTAGGCGAAGTTTAAAAGAATCATCGGTGCAGCAGTTTATTTCTCCGGGAAGCCCATTCCACAAGTTGACAACTTGATTGAAGAAGAAATTCTTAAATTTGTGTGATTTAAAAGATTTACCAATAATTTTGCAGCCGTTTCCCCACATGTAATTAGATGGTTGATAGTGAAGTACTTACTACAGTTCATATTGTCGATGCCTTTGATGATTTTGAACACTTGAATTAAGTCGCCTCTCAACCCATTGGCTGCAGGTGACATTCCAGAACGCATAGGCAATTTAGAGCAATTTCCAGGCTTTAAAAGCCATACAAATCGAGTGTCAGTGGGCTGGAGCGTGAGGGACCTCCGTCCGACCCTCAGAGCAGCCAGCCGCTCACTGAGGTAGACTGTGGTCTCGTGCGGCTGTCTCGACAGTGTTGCCGAGCGAGCGAGAGCTAATAATTAGCGAGCTTTTCCGAATGTCTATGGCAACACTGCGGGTGAACCCTGCCATCTACGAAGCTCATCCTGGTGTCTTTTTGAAGCTATTTTCGCCTAGTTTTCGGCAGAATACAGTTCATTTAATGGAGATACTTGATTAATAATTCAGGAGTGCCTGAATATATGCTAAATAGCGCAAATATGCCAGCAGCGTAAGGGTTAACACCTTACGAGCGGCCTATGCGGTTTATTTATATGTACCGCACAGCGGGGTGTTTTTAGCCAAAATAGGGCTGTTTACGTGATCATTTTCATGCCTAAATAAGACCCAGAACGTAAAACAAGTACCTATCCCTGAAAGGGCATAAACAGAGCTTTCGAATGACACCATAACGATCCTTTTATGATGGCTAGTTTTCTTGCAATAACCGTGCAACGCGAGTGCAAAAAGCATGTAATTCGGTACTTTCCCCATATAATTCAGTATGTAGCGAGTGAGAGAGGGAGGAGGGAGCTGAAATTCGTGTCAGTAGGTTCGCCGCGGTGGTCTGGAGCAGTCATACGCTCGCTAGTCTCCTGCCACCACTTGTCTCTCTCTCTCAGCAACATTACGTGCTGAAATTGCCACTCGACCTATGTCGAGCGCCGCCACATAGTCCAGCTTTATTTAACTCGACTTATGTGGTGAGCCGCTAATTAAGGGTTAATAGGCACTTGGTTAAAGGAAATAAATGTAATTCTCTAAGACGTATAGTTTGTTCATTAGGCTAGGTATCATTTTGGTAACTCTACGTTTAACTCGTTCTAGCTTGTCTATATCTTTTTGGTAATAAGGGCACCAGGATTGAATGCAGTATTCCAGAAGAGGGTGGACTAAGGAATTGTAAAGAGTTAGGATAACTTCTTTGGATTTATGCTCAAATGACCTGCCTATAAAGAAAATTATTTTGTTTGCCTTCTTAACAACTTCTGAACATTGCTGACCCGGTTTTAGGTTACTCGATATTGTTACTCCCAGGTCGGCTTCTCTGTCTACAATCTTAAGTTGAGTGCTAATCATTGAATAGTTTGCTTTCTCATTTCGGTATCCGATATGTAGTACTTTGCATTTATCCGCATTGAAACTCCTTTGCCAAATTTGGGCCCAACATGACAACTTATCTAGATTGTGTTGCATATCGTCAACTTATTCTTTTGAGAGTACGCTATTTGCAATTTTTGTATCGTCAGCAAATTTTTGAGATTGTACAGGTGAGACCCTCATCTATGTCGTTGATGTAAATTAGAAAGAGAATTGGTCCTAGTACCGATCACTGGGGTACCCCGCTACTTACATTGGTCCATTTAGATGCCTTACCGTTTATGACTACTTGTTGCTTTCTGTCGCTGAGCCAATTTTCTATCCATTTCAACACACCGTCTTGTATTCCATGCGCTTTTAGTTTTAGCAGTATACGTTTGTGGGGTACTTTGTCAAAGGCCTTTTGAAAATCAAGATATATAATATCTACAGCTTTACTCTCATCATATAGGTTGAGGATATCGTGGAAGAAGTCTAAGAGGTTTGTTAAGCAGGAGCGTTTATTACGAAAACCAACAGTGCTGAGTAACTTTATATATGATGTTTTCCTCTAAGTGATTTACGAGTTTGTCTCTTATGAGTGTTTCTAGTATTTTACATACAACTTAGGTTAAACTAATTGGACGATAGTTACTAGGTAAGGAATTGCTGTTTTTTTAAATACTGGTGTTACGTTGGCGAACTTCCAATGATCAGGCATAGTCCCAGACTGTAAGAATTTATTGAAGAGCAATGTCAGTGGTTTGGAGAGCTCATACTTAGCTTCCTTTAGAAGTCTAGGCGAGATCGTATCAGGTCCAGGCGATTTATTTACCTTGAGTTTATCTAAGCATTTCAAAACTTCTCTCTCTGTAATGCTGATACTGCATAGAACGTCAGAAATATCTATCTGAACCGGTGATGCTGTAGTGATATTACTAATATTTGTTGTTGTAAAAACTGATGAAAAGAAGGTGGTGAAAGCGTAACTAATTTTTGCTTCATATTAAGTGTAATCTCCTTTCTCATCTACTAACGGTCCAATCGTTGAAGTCACTACTTTCTTCTTCCTGATGTAACTATAACATTATTTTGAGTTTGTCTTACTTTGATTTTCAACATGTAATTCTAGCATGTTTTTACTTTGTTTGATTAACTATTTGGCTTTGCGTCGTAGACCTACAAATATCACTTTATTTTCGTGGGTGTCGGGAATGTTAAATTTATCATGAGCATTCTCTTTACCAAACAGACAATCCGCATTATCTTTATTCCACCACTTAGGCCGATTATTATGTACTGATCTTCGGGTTTTTAATGGTATACACTCATGTACTGCATTCGAATAAGTGGAGGTGAAAAACCTCCATGACAATAACCCCTTAAGCACGATGACGCCCTTTTTACCTTATATTCTGGCTTATGTTAGACGAGTGTATGCAGTTTGTGGGGGATCTTTTATATTCAGATGTGTTATTAAGATATCATTTACCAGTTTGAGTCCTATAGGTAATTTATTAATTAAAGATAATCGACTCATGTTAACCCCTTCTCTATCGACGACGTCTTTGTAGTTGTATTCTAGCTATATTAAGGCGATTTTATGCAGTTTAAGAAGGATCTGCGGTAGTGGAAATGGTTAAGTGAGATAGTTCGAAGCCTGTTATGTGTTTGAGGCCCTTTTTAAACTGAATACAATCTTCTAAAAATAGGTAGAATATAATTACAAAGACGTCGCCGGTACAGAAGGGGTTTATTAAAATAAGGTGAGAACTACGTCATCGTGCTGAAAGGGTTAAGGCAGTGTTTTCGAGTGATAGGTTTTGATGGGGAGTTAACGGCGGAGAAAGCTGGAAGGGTCAGATGAGGGATTTGTGTACTTAAGGTGAAAGGTTGTGTGGAGAGGTGATCAATGTAGGTGGAGTGCTGATTGATGAACATAGGAGGGAAGACGATGATGGGTTTACAATGAGAGTGGTTGATGGATATTAAGGAGTACAAAGGAAATCAAGCAACAACAGATCCAGTGACCCTTCTAGGTTGCTTGTCCTCCAAAACACTGAGGATCAAGTGTCCAAACAGTGGTTTAGAGTGGGTAAGGGAACATTGGAAAGGGAATTACTGCCCTGGAACTAATATCCGTGGCAGGATTAGGAAGTTAGTAGGGGACAGATGGGTTAGTAACTGAGGGGGGGATAAAATAAAGTTATTCATTTACAAACGCAGTCAGTCGCGGGTTTGATGCGAGATATTTGTCTAGGCGGAGTTTAAATGAATCAACGGTGATGCAGTCTATAACGTTTCGGGGAAGCCCATTCCACAAGTTGACAACTCGATTGAAGAAGAAATTCTTAGATTCGTGCGAGTTAAAAGATTTACCAATAATTTTGCAACCGTTTCCCCGCGTGTAATTAGATTGGTCGATAGTGAAGTACTTACTACAGTTCATATTGTCGATGCCTTTGATGATTTTGAACACTTGAATTAAGTCGCCTCTTAATCTGCGCTGGGTTAAAGGAAATAGATTTAATTCTCTAAGACGCTCTTCGTATGGTTTGTTCTTAGGCTAGGTATCATTTTGGTAACTCTGCGTTGAACTCGTTCTAGCTTGTTTATATCTTTTTGGTAATAAGGGCACCAGGATTGAACGCAGTATTCCAGAAGAGGGCGGACTAAGGAATTGTAAAGGGTTAGGATAACTTCTTTGGATTTATGCTCAAATGACCTGCCTATAAAGCCAATTATTTTGTTTGCCTTCTTAACAACTTCTGAACATTGTTGACTCGGTTTTAGGTTACTCGATATTGTTACTCCCAGATCGGTTTCTCTGTTTACATTCTTAAGCTGAGTGCCATTCATCGAATAGTTTGCTTTCTCATTTAGGTATCCGATATGTAGTACTTTACATTTATCCGCATTGAAACTCATTTGCCAAATTTGGGCCCAACATGACAATTTATCTAGATTGTGTTGCATATCGTCAACTTGTTCTTTCGAGAGTACGCTATTTGCAATTTTTGTATCGTCAGCAAATTTTGAGATTGTACAGGTGAGACCCTCATCTATGTCGTTGATGTAAATTAGAAAGAGAATTGGTCCTAGTACCGATCCCTGGGGTACCCCGCTACTTACATTGGTCCATTTTGATGCCTTACCGTTTATGACTACTCTTTGCTTTCTGTCGCTGAGCCAATTTCTATCCATTTCAACACACCGTCTTGTATTCCATGCGCTTTTAGTTTTAGCAGTAAACGTTTGTGGGGAACTTTGTCAAAGGCCTTTTGAAAATCAAGGTATATAATATCTACAGCTTTACTCTCATCGTAGAGGTTGAGGATATCGTGGAAGAAGTCTAAGAGGTTTGTTAAACAGGAACGTTTTTTACGAAAGCCGTGTTGAGTATCTTTAAGTATGTTATTTTCCTCTAAGTGATTTACGAGTCTGTCTCGTATGACAGTTTCTAGCATTTTACATACAACTGAGGTTAAGCTAATTGGACGATAGTTACTGGATAGGGATTTGCTGCCTTTTTGAATATCGGTGTTACGTTGGCTAGCTTCCACTGATCGGGCATAGTTCCAGACTGCAAGGATTTATTGAATAGTAATGTCAGTGGTTTAGAGAGCTCATCCTTAGCTTCCTTTAGAACTCTAGGCGAGATTGTATCAGGTCCAGGCGTTTTATTTACCTTGAGTTTATCTAAACAATTCAATACTTCTCTCTCTGTAACGGTGATATTGCTTAAAACATCTGAATTATCAATCTGAATCGGCGATGGTGTAGGGATATCACTGAGGTCTTCTGTTGTAAAAACTGATGCAAAGAAGGTATTGAGGGCATTACTCATTTGTTCTTCGTCTTTGGTGTATTCTCCATTTTCATCGACTAACGGTCCAACAGTTGAAGTAACTACTTTTTTCTTTCTGATATAACTATAGAATTCTTTCGGGTTTGTTTTACTTTGATTCGCAATATGTAACTCTAAGGTCTTTTTACTTTGCTTAATTAACTTTTTGGCTTTGCGTCGTAGCTCTACAAATTTCAGCCGTTCTTCGTCATTTTGTGAGGATTTGAATCTATCATTAGCAAATTTTTTAGCAAGCAGGCAGTTTGAAATATCTTTATTCCACCATTTGGGCTTATTATTATGGCCTGGACGCCGAGTTTTCGATGGTATGCAGTCTTGCACTGCTTTTAGGTAAGTGGCTTCGAATAACTTCCAAGATGTATTTATGTCGTTATTGTGAATTAAAAAGCTCCAGTCAGTTTCTTTAAACATAGCTCTAAGTTTATGGAAGTTTGCTTTCTTGAAATTAGGGACTTTTTCGATGCTACTATTTGGTTCGTTACTAGTAAACTTTAAAGTGAAAGTTATCGTATGATGGTCGCTGTTACTGAATTCATCACCAACATTCAAATTCTCTATTAATTCTTCTTTTGTTGCAAGTACAATGTCAAGAACGTTATTACCACGGGTCGGCGTTCCAACAAATTGATAAAGCGAACTCTCTTGCAAGTTCGTATACAAGTCATGTCCGGAGTGTGAAGTAAGAGTATCGCCCCACTTGGTCACAGGTAAATTAAAGTCACCAAAAATTACGGTATCTTGCGAGTTACTTATATCTGCAATTTGTTCGTAAATTTCTCGGTCAGTTTGCACTGATTGAGCTGGAGGTCTGTATATTAATGCAAGTATTATTTTGGTACCTTTATTATTCTTTATTAGCACAAAAGATGCGTCGACGTTCACAATTTGAGGTTTTGACAAGAGGGTAGGGTTAAGACTTTCTTTGATATAAAGTAAAACGCCACCTCCATTTCGATTTATTCGGCTTTTCTCAAACATTACATAACCGGGAAGTGAATACTCTGCTAAAAAGTCTCTATCTTCTGTATTGAGCCAAGATTCTGTTATGCCAATCACATCATAATTTTCTGTAAACACTAGCTCCTCTAAATCTGAAAATTTATTGCGTATGCTACGAGCGTTTGCATAGAAAACCTTTAAATTTGTTATTTTAGAACTCACGGAACGCGCTTCAATAATATTTTTGGTTCTTGTCGGATCTACATTTATGTTCATGGCTGTCCTCGGTCCTCGCTGTCTCCGGTCCTTATCGCTGGTGGTCCTCGGTTGCCTCTGTTTTTTTCTTGGCGTTGGATGATTTATGTCACTGCTGCTTCTTCTCGGATGGCGTTTTTTGATCCATGGCTGCGGACTGCTTCGTGTAGGAGACGACCCATGCGTGCTGAACCCACAGGGTTTTTTGGTGGATAGGAGGAGGTGCTTTGTGTGGTGGTGACGTGGATAGGGGAGGGATTGTTTGGGTGGTGGTGACATGGATGGGAGATTTCGTTGGTGGATATTGGTAGATAGGAGAGGTGATATGAGTCATAGTGACGTGGGTGGGAGGTTTGGTTGATGGATATTGGTGGATAAGGGAGGTGATATGTGTGGTGGTGTTGGTGTGGATGGGAATTTTGGGTGGTGGATATTGGTGGAATGGGGAGGGATGGTTTGGGCGGTGGTGATGTGTATAGGGGAGGTGATTTGGGTGGTGGATAGCGGAGGATATTTGGATGGCTGTGATGTGGATGGAAGATTTAATAATAATAATAATAATAATAATAATAATAATAATAATATTTATTCAGTTAGCAATTTACAGAGTTGGTACCACATAGTATGTTACAAATATGACATGTACCAGCCTTGCATAATTCCAACTAAGGATAGCCCAATAAGGCCGTTAGGCGTATTTCCATTGGGGTCCTTGTGGGATTAGGTTAGCTGGGGAAATGGGGAGGATAAAGAAATAGATACTTTAGAGAAAGTATTTCTAGGGGGTTATTTAAAGATACCTTACATCCTACAGTAAATATCAGTAATCCGTAATCAGTAATCATTGCAGTTTGGTTTGTCTATCTCTTATGTCGTATTTAGTAGTAGACATAAGCTTGGTGCTCCCTTCTCACAGCTGTCCGGTTCAGGTGTTCCTTCAGGCTACGTCTGAAGGAATACAGTGTTCTCTTTTCACGGACTGACTGGGGTAGGTCGTTTCAGCCTTTGATGGCAGTGAAGAAGAATGTTTGCTTACCCTGTCCTTGGATTCTCGGGACCTTAAAATTAAACATCCTGTTTCTTGTATTATGTCCACTCCTCTCATTTGCTTTAACAAAATCAGTCTTTAGATACTCTGGAGCTCTGGCATAGAAAATTTTGAAGGCATTAGTGAGCCTGATTTGTTTGGCCCTGTCAGAGACATTGAGCATACCTAGTGACTGAAGTTGTTCCTGGCCAACATGTGATCTGGGTCCTAGGTTCAGCATGAACCTAACCATTTTATTTTGAGTGACCTGAAGATTGTGCTGTGCTCATTTAGATGATGCAGAGTACCAGGATGACACAGAATAGTCAAAATGACATTGCACAAGCGCTTGGCAGAGGGTCTTTTTGGTTGCCGTGGGCAAGCATCCCACCTGTCTATATAGGTATTTTATACGTGCTCTACACTTACTCAGGATAGATTCCAAAATTGTTTCACCTGACAAACTCGCGTCCAGTTTTAGTCCGAGATATTTAACTTGTGACACTGTTGTTATAGGAACATCATTACAGTTGACCGAGAAGCCCACAATGTCTTTCAGTTTGCGTTTTGTTCCACATAAGATGGTTTCCGTCTTGCCCAGGTGAAGAGATAGTCACTAGCCATTCACGACATGATTCTAGTTCTTTGGAAAGTGAAGCGGCAATACTTATTGGGTCTTTTCCTGAAACCAGAAGCACGCTGTCGTCTGCATACAGTAATAATTTACATGAGACGCCCAGTTCCATGTCGTTCACATAACAGAGAAAGAGTAAGGGACCAAGGATGCTTCCCTGCGGGACCCCACAGTTAATCGGCATAGGATCAGATATATTATCATCAATTTTGACTTTTTGGGTTCTACTACTAAGATAAGATTTAAACCAGTTCACAGACCCTATGCCCATTGCTTGTAGTTTATTACATAGGATATCATGGTCTACTGTGTTAAACGCTTTTTGTAGATCAAGAAGAACCATACCGGTGTAGTTACCTTTAGACATTTCTTTACGAATGTGATCCGTTAAGTGGATGAGACAGGAGTCTGTCGAGTACATGCATCTGAAACCTGATTGAAACTTATAGAATAGATCATTTTGTTTGAGGTAGTGTTCAATTTGGGTGTATACCGCTCTTTCAAGGATTTTAGATACAATACATAATATGCTAACTGGTCTGTAGTTGCCAACTTCTAGTTTATTTCCTTTCTTGAATAGAGGGGTTACAATAGCTTCCTTCAGTTCAGCAGGTACAGTGTTAGTGTTAATTGACAAATTGATGATGTGGGTTAGGGGGGCCTGTTATACCAATGGCTCCATCTCGTAGAAATTTGGCAGGAATTTTGTCTGGTCCTGTGCTTTTATGTACATTTAGGTTAGACAGCTCGTCAATAGTGTATTTTGGTGTAACATTTTGCAATCCAAATGTGTTCGGGTGTATGTCTTGTGATGCCTGCAGCTTAGCAGAACGCCACATGGGCTCAGCCGCTCGCTAGGCCACTCGCTAACACTCTCCAGGGCAATGAATTTGGCTACAGTCTATCTATAATGTTGTACTTTCTTTCTTGTGAATCGTCATGTCACAGGCAGTATAGAAGTGGTCTTTATTTTCGCCTGTGACAATGCATTATATTTTATATCATCAGTTATAAATTTAATGTATAAGACTGAATGATACAGCTAGAGAGTGTGAGTGAGTAAGTGCAGGAGGCAGAGGGTAGAACGCGTAGTGTTACACGTTGTCTCGGTGACATCATGCCACGGCCGGGCCCTCTGAGTGGCTGGCCGCCTTACCACCCTCCTGCCGCGTCAGGAAGTGGTCCCCCCGCACTCCCTGCTGCCTTTGTGTCTTCCTTGCTCAGAGCTTGCCTGACCAGCATACCCTTCACACCTCCCTTGCTACCTGTCCGCGACTTCTACCTATAGAACACTTTCTCTCTCTCTCAACTTCTTACCTCTCATTCTTCCAATCTATTTAACATCATAACTCCCCTTTGGTTCTGCACGATTTCATATATCGGCCATCGTATTATATGCTGAAGCTCTCATATATTCCATATTTAGTTAGACATTTTGGAGGGGTTAATATTTTGTCTGTAGAGGTTCGACACACTCGTGGTGTCTTCCTACCTTTTGCTTGGTTGTCTGCTGGGCTATTTAATGCTAGACTGGGGTGAGGCTATTGTTGTTGTGATTTCCTATGTGTACCAGGTTTTGTTGAACCTGTACAATCGCAACGGATACGTGGGAAGCCTAGGTTGTCTTTCTGACTGTGTACCTTGTGAGTTTAGCACTGTGTTGCGAGTGAGGGCTTTTGCCTCTGCCACCCAACACTGTGCTAACTCGTTTTGCTTTGACTTTGAGAGGGTCGCCAGGAGAGAACCAGATACTAGCGATCTGGATCTCTCAAGAGAGCACTCCGTCATTTAACGTAATTTGGCCGTACAGTCTTAAGGACCTCGCTAGGCTACGAGCCGCTTGCTCAGCCATTGTATCCTAGCCTACTACATCCCAGCTAGACTTTATTCGCCTAGCAGACACCCGATTAGGATTATAAAATCTTATGTTATGTATGCAGCATTTTTATTCACGTTGATTGTAAGCCTTGGTTGTTGTTGAGTTGCACAACCCGAGCAGGCTTTTGTGTTGCCTGAGGAAGTACTTCTTTTGTTGTTGGAGATAATACTATTGCGCATTTATTATTATTCCCGTGCCACTTAACACTGTATGTCCCTACACTTGTCATATCTTGTTCCTGCTTTATATAACAGTTCAAAATCCGATTCGATCATCTTAGCAGCATCAGACTTTCTTCAGAAGATTCCTGTTCGATGCTTTAGGACTTTCATTCATTTTCTTTAATATAGGAGTGACAGTTTATTATTGTTTAGAGTAACTTTAAATCCTGGCTGTGCGTATTTGAGGTGTTTCCGTCACTAAAATATTCATTGTACCATTAATAGCATTAATACTTATCCATAGGGGCCTATTATGGGTTGATTATAAAGGTATTAACCTGAAACAACAATAAAACGAGTGAAAACAGCGTTTGGATGGTCAAAATCGGAGATATAGCCCGCGAGTTGTATAATGTATGGGTGAGGCAAGCTGCTTTCCCGCCAATTTCCCCAAGGCCACTGAGAACAGTCGATCGATACTCTCTCTCTCTCTTGCACTCGCTTGCCATCAGTGATGACAACACCCTGCTTGCAACTCGCTAATGTTAGCACGAAAATATACCTCAGAATAAGGGAATAACAGGGAAAATAGGTGATAACTGAAGGAGAGCAGGAAAGTGGGGAAGGAGGGGAGGTAGAGGACTGAAATTTTGCATGGCCCAGGGGCAAAAAAAAAAAAAAAAAATCGATGTCAAAAGTTGATTTTTTTTTCACTCACTCTTAAGAGTCTCCCCGCAGTCTGCCGGGGGAACTCTTAAGAGTCTCCCCGCAGTTCCCGGGTTAATTATACCTTCTTCTTGTTTGCATTAAATAATTTCAGTGATTTAATTAAGCTCTCTATCTTTTTCCTTTTATACATTATTAACGTAATTGTATGTTGTTGTGATCAGGCTGTATCAGAGATCATCAGCCTGTAGTAGTAGTGCATTTATACCGAGTTAGAGGATACCCCGCTATCGCAGATTTAACTCTGGAGGGTATAGGTGTTTTTGTGCGCCGGCATTATAAGTTCGAGGGTTGGATCTAGTGTTACCGTTGTGGCTGTGTGCCTTTCTAGTCCAATGATTAAGAGCCTTTGTTTTATACGAGTCCCGGTCGTAACAAATGGCGACCTTGCTTAGGATTTTGTGAACTTAGAGAAATATTGCAGGAGTGTTGTGGTCATTTGTTTTTTTTTGTTTAAAGGAATATAGTGGACACGTGGATTTTTTTTGGCAAGTATTATAACACTTAAGAGTCTTCAAGCATTTTTGAGTGAATAGTGCTACATGAGAGTTTAGGTACTCCTTTTTTTTATAAATGTTGAGAATTTTTGGTGGACAATATGTCGGACGACGTATCAGTGTACAGTGAGGACACAGTACGGGAAACAGACTCTGAGGTGCAGCAGCGGGGTTTGTCCGAAGGCATTAGAGTTATAACTAGTGAGGAGGATGCAAGGAAGTTTCTGGAGATACCTATTACTGTTGACCGGGTGTCGGGGATTGATCGGTATGGTCTCCAGTGTTTGGCCATGGTCATGGGGCATGTGGGCACTAGCAGCATGTCGAGAGGTGACCTGGTGGCCTGTGTGCTCGGCGGGGTGCGTGGGGCTTCGGGTGGAGCGGGAGCTGGGGCACCTTCGGCCCAGCTCCCATTCCACTCGACTCCTACCATGGCGCCCCCTCGGGCTCCGGAGCCGGGTACGTTCCCGCAGGCCGATAGTCACTGGCAGCGTGGTTTGCGCTTGGGTGAGTCTCCAATTGTTGCATCTCCTCCTCCTCAAGGTTTGACTCCAGATATGCTCTTCCAGCTTGAGATGGCTAAGTGCAGCAGCAGCGGGAATCTGAGCAGCAGCAGCGGGAGTTTGAGATGGCTAAGATTCAGGCTGAGGAGAGAAGGGCCAGATATGAGACTGAGGTTCAGGAGAGAAAGGCCATACATGAGGCTGAGCTTCGGGTTGAGGCTACGAAGTACTGTGCAGACATAGATCTTGAGAAGTCTCGGGTGGAGTCAACAGGGCAGCGTCTCGGTTCTGGGAATCGAGGTCTTGATCAGTCTTTATCGCACCTTCTTAAGTTAGTCCCTGTATTTGACGAGTCGGGTGTCACCGAATTTTTCATGCGTTTTGAGAAGAAGTGCCGGGAGCACCAATGGCCCGAGGTTAAGTGGGCAGCCCTTGTTTCCTCTAGGTTGATTGGCAAAGGACTCAAGGCATATGATGCGTTGCCCTTGGAGTCTTGCGTCGATTATGAGGTACTGAAGGAGGCTGTCCTGCGGGCATATGAGTTACAACCAGAGATGTACAGATTGAAGTTCCGGGGTGTAACGAAGGGTCGTGAGTGCACCTTTCTTGAGCATGCCCGGAATCTGTCCGATGCATTTAGAAACTGGCTGCGTTCTGAGAAGGCATCGACGTTTGAGGAGTTGAAACAGCTGATGCTTTTAGAAAAAAATTTCAAGTGTACGGCCGGCGATCTGACGTTCAATCTTAAAGAAAAAACCCTGAAAACTCTTCAGGAGGAAACTGAGATGGCTGACCTTCGGTTATCTTTGATTCGTGGGTGCGGTTTTGCACAGAGAAGTGATGCAGGCAATAAGGAGCATAACCCTCCCCCTCCCCGAAACACTGATACACATAATTACACTAAGAACAAGAGCAACGACACCAAAACTGACCATAAACCTAGTACCGTCCCGTTTAAGAAGGGTCAGTGCCCTTCCCCACCTCAAGGGAAGCCCAAGGGGGTGTTAGAGTGTTTTCATTGTCATGAGAAGGGGCATTTGGCAAGAGCCTGTCCAAGCAAGCTACCTAATGCAGTTGTGTCTTTGGCTCGCAACATTGGGGTGTCCCCGAAGTCGTCTGAGTTTGCCCGGGGTATAACGTCAGAGGCTGGGACACAGCCAGTGGAGAAGAATCCGGAAGGGTCGAACCCTGTCCGCGATGTCTTTTGCGACCATCGAGGGCGTGGCTGCGTGAAGTGGGCTGGTAAGAAGCATGGAGTTGAGCTGTTGCGAGACACGGGTGCCTCTCAGACTTTGATGAAGAACTTTACTGGTAGACCAATAAACGCGGCACGGGTGGTTGTGGTGCAAGGTATCAATGCTATCAGGTCATACCCGTTGGTCAGGATGGAACTGGAGGTAGATGGGGTGACACGAGAGTTGGATGTTGGAATTGTGGAGAACTTGCCTGTTGGGGGCGTCGACCTCCTTCTCGGCAACGACTTTGCGGTGCCTATTTCTGAGGTTTCACCCTTAGTCGTTGCCGAGAAGCCGGCCGACGTGAGTAGGGAGGAACAGGAGTGGGTAGAGAAGTGTCATGTACAACCTATGGCTTGCGTTGCTACAAAATCTCTTGCATCCAAAGTGTCACAGCCTATTCCTCAGTCTTCTGATCAACGGAGGAACGGTTAGAAGAAGACGGCTAATGTTGGTAAAAGTTTGGAGAGTTTAGTACCAGCAGCGCATCTTGGCGACTCAGTATTGGCACCATTGTTGGAGTCTGGAGAAGCCCCAGGACCTGTCACAGCTAGTGAGGAGGTAGGGCAGGAAGAGACTCCGAGGCAGCAACGTTACGCACAGAGAGAAAAATGGGTTGCTCAGTTTGATATTGGGGGAGGACTTGGGTTGCTTCGGAAGCATTTAGACAGGTTGGTTCCCTCAGATATTTGTAAACTGCAGTTGGAGGATCCGGAAGTTCAGACGTGTGGTAATGGTGCTGTCGAGATCAAACACGAGGACGGGGAAACATGTCATGTGAACCTGTTGGAGGAGTTTGTGAGGCAACCACCTGAGCAGCCTACTGTCTCTGCGTTGGTCTGCAGCGGCCAAGGTGGAGAAGGAGAGGGGGGCAGTAGGGCACAGGTGGAGGAGAGTAGGGATTGTCATGTCTCGGCGGAGCAGTGGGCGGGGGACACGAGTCTGGTGGCTGTGGAAGCGCTAGAGCACCTGCCTGAGCAGCAGTGTGCAGCGGTCCAGCACCAGCTCGGTTCATACCCCACTGGTCGTGCCGAGCACCCGAGCCTCACAACTCAGGCGGTGCAAGATGTTCCGCGGGCAGGTCACTTGAATGTCAATAGACCGTTAGCCTCGTTGTTTCGGTGGTTCAAGGTGGGCGACGAGGCTTGGACATGGTTGTCAGGTCAGGGTCGACCCATGGCTGCCAAGGGTGGTGGTCAGAAGGAGGACATTGAGCAGATTGGTGAGGTTGGCTGTGGAGTGGATGTGCCCGGTCGTCGCATAGCCTCCCAATGCTGCTCTAGTCGAATGCAACAGCCCTACCATAGACCGACTGTATCTGGCCATGTCGCTAAAAGCGGAGATGCTGCGCAGGCAGATGTAGTAAGGAATGCGGGGGGTGCGCATGTACGGTATCGGCGGGGAAGCCTTAGCAATAATGAACTATGGGAGTGACTGCACAGGTGGTACTGATTGTCCCTCTCATGACCTGGCTGTTCTAGGGACGAAGGTGGAGAAGGAGGGAGACTACAGGTTAGAAGCTGCGGTCTCGGTTGGGTTGTGGGAGGGCACTAGGCATGTTGTTCTGCGAGATAAGTTGTTTACTAGGCTGTGGCAGTGCATCCGCATGTTTGTTGCTTCTCCAGGCCTGATGTAGGGGGTAGAATCCGACATGGAGGCTGGAGACAGTGCAAGGCTCAGTTTAATTCCCTACCGTATAAATCCTGCTCAACAGCCTGTCGTGAAAATAGAGCTAGACGACATGTGGAAAAAGGGTCTGAGGGATAAGGGATATTGTGAGTGGTCGTTGCCAGTGAGTTTGCAACCTGAGTTGAGTGGCAAGATCCGTGTGTATGGTGATTGTAAGAGTGTGGAAGCATTATCCATTACCTAGAGTTGACGACACCATAGACCGCATCGGGGCTGCATCGCTAATCACGAAGGTAGAACTAGTGAAAGGTTATTGGCAGGCCCCGTTGCCGGAAAGAGCGAAGAGAAGTGCCAGTCTTGTGATGAACTGGGCAGTTTATCAGTGTCAGGTGTTGTTGTGCTGCCGGAACACAAGTTGGATGTGTGGCATGCTAAGGGCACTGATAATGTTTTGGCTGATTGTTTGTCACGGGAGGGTTTGTTTGCAGGAGAACCCTCGCCGTTCAGTCAGTGTGTGTTGAGAGTGGAGTAAAATTGGCTTGCCCCTGTAAGTGCAGCCGCCATAAACACATTAAAAATGAAAATTCTATAAAAACTCTTTCTTTAATAGTTAAAATTGTTTAAGTATGTTATAACTGAAGTTCTGAGTCGAACCTGTACTTCTCTCAGAAGGCTGGGCTAGTAGAAGCTCGCTCTAGGAGCATAGCAGTATGAATTAAGCTATTGTGTTGGGAGGGGTTATAATTGTTTTTGATGAGAACTGAGCTTTGCCTTTCTTTGTTGCGAAGTAGTTAGGGGTGGCGAGTCTTATCGGGGTTCTGCTTGTCAGATATGGAGCTCATGGTTGAGCGTCCAATATCTTGGGTGGGGTGTGACGCCTGCTGCTTAGCAGAATGCCACGTGGGCTCCGCCGCTCGCTAGGCCACTCGCTAACACTCGCCAGGGCAATGAATTTGGCTACAGTCTATCTACAATGTTGTACTTTCTTTCTTGTGAATCGTCATGTCACAGGCAGTATAGAAGTGGTCTTTATTTTCACCTGTGACAATGCATTATATTTTATATCATCAGTTATAAGTTTAATGTATAAGACTGAATGATACAGCTAGAGAGTGTGAGTGAGTAAGTGCAGGAGGCAGAGGGTAGAACGCGTAGTGTTACACGTTGTCTCGGTGACGTCATGCCACGGTCGGGCTCTCTGAGTGGCTGGCCGCCTTACCACCCTCCTGCCGCGTCAGGAAGTGGTCCCCCCGCACTCCCTGCTGCCTTTGTGTCTTCCTTGCTCAGAGCTTGCCTGACCAGCATACCCTTCACACCTCCCTTGCTACCTGTCCCCGACTTCTACCTATAGAACACTTTCTCTCTCTCTCAACTTCTTACCTCTCATTCTTCCAATCTATTTAACATCATAACTCCCCTTTGGTTCTGCACGATTTCATATATCGGCCATCGTATTATATGCTGAAGCTCTCAGATATTCCATGTTTAGTTAGACATTTTGGAGGGGTTAACATTTTGTCTGTAGAGGTTCGACACACTCGCGGTGTCTCCCTACCTTTTGCTTGGTTGTCTGCTGGGCTATTTAATGCTAGACTGGGGTGAGGCTATTGTTGTTGTGATTTTCGATGTGTACCAGGTTTTGTTGAACCTGTACAATCGCAACGGATACGTGGGAAGCATAGGTTGTCTTTCTGACTGTGTACCTTGTGAGTTTAGCACTGTGTTGCGAGTGAGGGCTTTTGCCTCTGCCACTCAACACTGTGCTAACTCGTTTTGCTTTGACTTTGAGAGGGTTGCCAGGAGAGAACCAGATACTAGCGATCTGGATCTCTCAAGAGAGCACCCCGTCATTTAACATAATTGGCCGTACAGTCTTAAGGACCTAGCTAGGCTACGAGCCGCTTGCTCAGCCATTGTTTCCTAGCCTACTACATCCCAGCTAGACTTTATTCGCCTAGCAGACACCCGATTAGGATTATAAACTCTTATGTTATGTATGCAGCATTTTTATTCACGTTGATTGTAAGCCTTGGTTGTTGTTGAGTTGCACAACCCGAGCAGGCTTTTGTGTTGCCTGAGGAAGTACTTCTTTTGTTGTTGGAGATAATACTATTGCGCATTTATTATTATTCCCGTGCCAGTTAACACTGTATGTCCCTACACTTGTCATATCTTGTTCCTGCTTTATATAACAGTTCAAAATCCGATTCGATCATCTTAGCAGCATCAGACTTTCTTCAGATGATTCCTGTTCGATGCTTTAGGACTTTCATTCACTTTCTTTAATATAGGAGTGACAGTTTATTATTGTTTAGAGTAACTTTAATTATACCTTCTTCTTGTTTGCATTAAATCATTTCAGTGATTTAATTAAGCTCTCTATCTTTTTCCTTGTATACATTATTAACGTAATTGTATGTTGTTGTGATCAGGCTGTATCAGAGATCATCAGCCTGTAGTAGTAGTGCATTTATACCGAGTTAGAGGATACCCCGCTATCGCAGATTATAGGTGTTTTTGTGCGCCGGCATTATAAGTTCGAGGGTTGGATCTAGTGTTACGGTTGTGGCTGTGTGCCTTTCTAGTCCAATGATTAAGAGCCCTTGTTTTATACGAGTCCCGGTCGTAACAGTCTTTATCTCTGTATAAATTTCGAAAGGTGGCCGTTGTTGTCGTGTATTTATTGAGAGGTTGAGGTAGGTTCTGTGCAAGTGTGTTTGCTATGGAGGTGAAGAAGGAGTTGAAGTAGGTTGAAATTTGTCGTTTATCGTGGCAAACCTGATCATTAATGGTGAGAGCAATATTAGTGTTAGACGAATCCCTTGTCTTGTTGCTGTAGCCTGTTGTTTTTACGTGCCTCCATAGTTTCTTTGGGTTATTCTGATATTCCTCTGCCTTATTGTGAAAATAATTAGTTTTCGCTGATTTTATTTTCCTACTTAGTTTATTCCTAGCCCTATTGAACTCATGTTTCAGACCTTGATCCTGTCTATGTTTCGCTAGCCTTTTTAACAGATTGTCTCTGTGTTCCAGATGGTGTAGTATGTCATTGTTGATCCATGGGTCTGACCTTGCTTTAATTCGTATGTCTTTCAGAGGAGCTATTTCGTCTAGGATGTTTGTGATGATGGTTCTGAAGCCAACCCATGCGTCATTAACGTTTGTACTTCCAAACACTGGAGACCAGTCTGTATTCCATAAAATGTCCAGAAATGTTTCTTTATTGTAGTTTCTGAGTGATCTTGTTTTGATAACCTTGTGATTCTCTAGGGTAATTTTTGTGGTTTTCCGTGTGCAATATGTGACGAAGTGATCACTTATCCCAGTCTGTATAACCCCTGATTGGGATATTTTGTCCTCTCTGTTACAGTTTATGTGGTCTAATATTGTGGCAGTTTTCTCAGAGATACGTGTGGGGGTTGTGATGAGTTGTTTGTGATTGTGCATTGTCAGTATATGCCTATATTCTCGTACATGCCTATTATTTCGTTGTTTGTAACACAGGTTAAAATCCCTTAGTATGATGGATTCATTCCGAGGGTCTAGCGATGACAAAGTTCGTTCAAATTTGGTCAAGAATTGGGTGTCGTCTGGTGGCCTATAGCATACCCCAATTGTGATGGGTCTTGTCCTCGGCAGGTGTAGGTCGATCCACAGAGCTTCGTGATTTTCTACATGGAGGTCGGTCCTAGTTGTGTGTGTGAGGTTGTTTTTTACATACAGACATACTCCTCCCCCATGCCTATTGCGATCATTCCTAACCATATTGAAACCTTGAATGTTTATTTCACCATCGTTTATACTTGAATCCAGCCAGGTTTCTGTGATTGCAATTATTGAAGCTTTGGCCTTATTAGCTAACAAGTTTATTTCTGACAATTTTTGGTACATTGATCTGGCGTTAATGTGGATAAGATGGAGCCCTTTGTTGGTTAACACTCTGTATTCATCTTTGAATTTGAAAGTGTCCTGGCTGGGTTCTGAGTTGCTAATATGAATTGGTTCATTTACATTAATATTCGGTAATGAATGCAAGGCACACATGTTGCATAGGAATTCCCGTTCTTCACTGTTGGTCTTCTTAGAGATGCACTTCATGTGAGCTACAGTTTTACACTTAACACAGTTTAGGATCCTTTGTTTTCTTGTTATGAGTGATTCACATATTTTACAAATGATTTTAGGACCTTTAATAGCTACTTCCCTACATTTATCGCATTCCACTTCTTGTCTGCTAGTAACGTAAGTACATCGATCGTGTACTGTTTCATTACAACTACTACATCGTGAAGTTGTACTCCTTTTGTTGAATCCAATATCGCACACTATACATATTTTCCTGTTACTGTTCATCGTACGTCTGGCGGTGTGGGTATTCAGCTGAGCGCCGTGAGCGGCTGCTGGGGTGTGAGCGCGTGAAATGGGGACAAGTTGTGGCGCCCCCTTGCCCCCCTCCCACCCCTACCTGTATAATTTTGTTGTTTGATGTCCTTATATAGGATATACATCAGACAGTAAAGATGCCGAGTTACATCATATACAAACACAATGTAAGGCACGTATGGCACCCTTGAAATCTCTAGCTTGGAGTGGTTACAGGTGTTGGTGTACAGGTACTGCGGATGATGTACCTCACCACTATTAGGTCAGTGGTGGAATATGCCAGCCCCGTTCTCTCTTGCCTTGGTGAAGGAAGGTTGGATAAAATAGAAACTATCCAAAATGAGGCTATGCGGGTTATATTAAACTGCCCCAAAAATGCGATGGTAGCTGCTATGAGATTAGAATTAAATTTAACAACCTTGCGACACAGAATAGAGGAAGTAAACCTAGTATCGGCAATGAGACATATACGGTCAGGTAGTGGTGAAAAATTGGCACAAGACGTCAACGATGGCATACGTAAAATTCGAACCTTCAGGAGGCAAGGCAAGAGGGGATACCTAAAAGAACTAATACATAAAGTAGAGAAATTTGACCTAATACATTTTTTTCTGGTCGAAGAGAGGGCACAAAAACCTCCACCCTGGGAAGATAAAGGCGTGGATATAAATATTATCAAGCTGGGGAAAAAGAAAAGTATGTACGAGACTGAGGAACTTAAAATAATTGTTGAAGAAAAGATAAATGAATTAAAAGATGATAATGTTGCGCAAGTATACTGCGATGGCTCTGTCACAGAAAATGGGAGAGCAGGATGTGGGATACTGGTGAGTGACGATGTAGGTAACGATAACATATACAGTGAATATTATTATAGAATAAGTAACAACGTGTCCTCTACGCAGGCAGAAATATGTGCTATGTTATACGGGTTAAATAAAATAAGAGGGGGAGAAGGTGATGTGTGCTTTTTCGTAGACAGTCGAAGTGCTTTGGAATCTATGAACAGCAAAAAAACCGTGTATGAAAAGCTGGTATCTCAGTGTAAGGTTATTATAGATGAACTACGCAATAATGGGAGAATGGTAAAATTTACGTGGATACCTTCACATGTTGGGATAATAAATAATGAAAGAGCGGACGAACTTGCTAAATTAGGAACGGAGAAAGACACAATAGATTACGAGTGCATTCAATCTTTAAGACAAATTAAATCAACAATTAGAAAAAAACAAAAGGATGCGGAACTTTTTATGATGCAAGAAAAACACGCGAATAGTGCAACATTCTATCACTATAATAACGTTGCACGGCGAACTAGCTTCATATACGGAAACTTAAGAAGTGCTTGGAAGGACTCCTTGTGCACACGACTTAGGTTAGGATATTGTTACATGTGGGAACTTGGTGTTCCTAAAGGAGAACACGAAATATGTTGTCAACTATGTAAAAAACCAAGAAGTCATACCTTAAATCATTATATACTGCACTGCCAACACCTAGCGAAATATAGAAACAATGTCATAGATAAGGTCGATGAACAAATTATATGGATGTTCAATCATAATATGATTACTCAAATAATAGCCAAATGCAAACAAATACAATACATCGTAAGGTAAATATACATAAAACAAAGTTTAGGATTTAGTGTTATGATTATTATGTAATTGATAGCCTCATTATATCATTATTGTTATTATAATAATAAATGTGTATGTATACACTGTATATTGTGAAATTTGTGTGTTATTGTATGAATTATTGTGTGTATAGGTAGGTATGTAGGTATATGTACATGCATGTGTGTGTGTGTCTGTGTGTGTGTATGTATATGTATGTATATGTGTATATTATATATATGTATATACTGTATATGTATTTATGTGTGTATGGGTGTATGTATGTGTGTGTATATGTAGGCATGTATTAAACTGGAGTGGGAGGGGCATTCTATGACATTAAGGAAAGTAGAAGGATTATAACAAACCCGCGCTAAGCCTAAGCCCAGCTTAGCTAAGGGTCCTTCTTAAACAGTTAGGGACAACTGGTTTGCTAACAAGTATAGAGATAAAAACTTACTAAATGTTGTATTCATGTTTGTGTTTATATTGTACATGTATAATATGAGTAGGGTAAAAGACTGTTTTATCACCTTTGCCCTTTTGAGACGTGTAATTATGTATTCCCATGTATTTATGCTTTCTCAATAAAGAATCAATCAATCAATCAATTGCTCTTGGCCGTTGTTGCTGCTTTATTGTTGATGTTGTTGCGACTGATCCCTTCTTTTTTAGCTGTTCTGGTTGCATGTTGAGCTACCTGGGTCGCCGATAGTGTTGTGTTGTGTTGTAGTAGGTTTGGTTGATTTGTTGTGCCGCGGCGTCGTGTTGTGGGGGGTGGGGGGTTTCTCTTGTCTTTCTTGTTCGTTGCTGTTACTTCATTGTCGATGTGTTTGCTAGAGCTTCCTGTTTTTTTGGGTGTTCTGGTTGCATGTTGTGTTACTTGGGTCACCGATATCTGTGGTAGTGATGATACAGTTGAGGGTAATATTGAGTAGGTAGAGTGTTGGCACTGTGTTGGCGGTTGCCCTGCGGTCTTGGTTGGGAGTTGAAGCGTAACGGGAGACTGGGGTGCCTGCTTGCCCAGTTTGTTATAACAAATTTTACTGCTAGGGACTGTTGAAATGTCGGTGTCTGCCTTACTTGATTTGAGGTGAGGTTTCTTCAACGTTGAGCTGGGGCCTGGGTTGGTCTCTATGTCTCCACAGCTAATTAGAGTGTAGCACAATAGGTCATGTAGCGAGGTTGTGCCAGACTGTTTGCTAAGACGCTGCGGCTTACCGAGATATGTAGATGCCCAGGCAGGAATGGTGACAAAGATTTCACTTGTGTGTGATTTCTGTGTGACGAGGTCCCTCAATACTTGCTTAGTGTTGACCCGGTACACTACCGGTCCCCTCTGCACCTGTATATCGGCACATGTGGTGACGTATATGGTGCATTTGTTTTCGGCTACATGTATATACACTGTGACTTGGATATGGCAAAGCGCATCAAGCAATATGTGGCGTGTATAATAACCCAGGTTTGGCCGACGGCCAGGTCAACCCCGCCAATCAGGAAGGAGCATCACCTGTAGAGTGGACGTGGGAGGGGATACGTAAACAAATACGGAAGGCCCTACCATTGTTAGCCCCCCTCCCCCCATCACCGAAGCGACAAGGACCTATGTCAATGCTAGGAAGGGCCAAGGGCGCCCTTTTTCCATGTAGCCAACCCAAGCCTAGGAAGACCTAAGGAGTGAACATGTACTCAGACCAGGTTAGGAAAGGTATCCCACCCTTCCTCCTGAGCTGATTGTCAATGACCTCCCTAGGTGCTCCAAAAGCGCAAAGTCTCAGTGTGTTACTAAATAAGGAGTATTCAATATTTCCTGGTCCTTCGGTCAGTTTCACTGCCAAAGCCATTCGTTGTTGGTCGTAGAAGTACTTTCTATCTCGGTCAGTCTCACTGCTGAGATTATCCGTGGTCTGTCTATCAGACCCTCTCTTAGCGTAAACTTGCATTCGATTAGTCAAAGTTGTAAGTCAAACCTTCAGTACACTATCAGAATTAATATCGCCATCTTATTAGTAGATTTTCACATGCCAGAAGGACCACTCAGTCATCTAGCCACTGCCTACGCATAGATAGCTAAACTCTGCTTTACCTTGTATCTTCTTAGAGTCCAGCTAGAAATCCCCGTTCATTCTAACCACACACAAGCATAATTCTTGATTATTTAACATATATCTTCTTTGTCTAATTCTGTGTATGTCGTGTATATATTATTGTACTAGTTCTGATTTGTACAGGTATATAAACTAAAGTGAATACCTAATTGCAACCATTTGACCTTGCTACGGGTAACCTCCTTAAGGTGAACCCCAGGTAAATAAACTGCCTGATAATTATTCTTGTGTCATGTTGGGACTCTTACGCCCTATATCTTCAATCACCGTAATTACAATAAATGTGTGAAAGCCTAATTCGACTACTCACTCCAATACCTCTCCCTTTAGCAATTTAAGACACCCATACATACAGTATAGTTTACGCGGCCCTCACTCCTCCACATCTAATAACGAGGGCTGGTATCTTAGGAAGAAATGTCAGTTCAATTGATCACTTGCGAGTTTCAGGCTATAAGGAAGTTGGAGTTTTTTACATTGATATTTAGCAGAATTGCCAGCTAAAGTTTGTACATATGTCACGGGTCAGACCGTGACTGTGATTATATACTATAAGCTTAGGTATATTTCTCAAGCGCGGGAAAAATTGGGGAGGCGGGAACAGCTGTAGAGAAAGGGAGAGGTGAGGGGTGGAGGCACAGGCATAGGCCTGTGTACCGCTAGGCACCTCGTGTACATGTGTGCGTGTGTGCGTTCTTGCTTGTGAGCGTGGGTAGGACGCCGTTACGCGTACATGTGTGTGTGCGTTCATGTTGTAGGTGTGGTCATAGGGAGTGTCCAGTCTTTTCATTGGCACCAAATTCAAAATGTGATGGGGGAGGGGAAAACCGAGGTTATAAAGGGGGCAGGAATGCCCAGGACAGGCCTTATTCTGCTCCTGCCCGACCCCAACGAGATAGTCCAATTTTGTTGTGCCCGCGATGAATGGGTCGGCAGGGCTGCGAGGGCACCTCGTGCCCTAATTCAACCATAATCAGGTGAGTCCAATTCAGTTAGACAAGTATCAACGTTGATTGAGATATCCAGAGTGATGTGTGGTGGTGAGAGTGATGTGTGGTGGTGTGCTTGTGTGCGTTGGCCAGTCACCAGGACTGAGCCAGACCGTGCACATGGCCAAGGTTGTGACGCCGACCGAATTAGCTTATGCTATGGCCGAGAATGGCAGGTGTAAGCATGACCCCACAGAGGGCTTGCTAAAGGCTAGGGATGCCCAGGGCGACATAGTTCTCCTGCGGCGATATCCCACTGATTTAGCTATGCACGTGGCCAGGGGTGTGTGTGGATGTGTGCGGGTGTGGTGAGTGACGCCGTAACGCTTAACCCCACAGAGGGTGAGGTTACCGCTAGAGGATAGTCGGCTTGAAGGGCTTGTCGTACTGCCCTTTTTGAGACTCTTTAATTAGACAACTCATTAGTCTAGCGAGTCACGTGTGTGTGGATGTGTGCGGGTGTGTGAGTGACGCCGTAGCATCTTAACCCCACAGAGGGTGATGGTTACCGCTAGAGGATTGTCGGCTTGAAGGACTTGTCGTACTGCCCGTTTTGAGACCCTTTAATTAGGCAACTCTCATTAGTCTAGCGAGTCACGTGTGTGGTGTGTCGGTGAGTGACGCCGTAGCTCTCAACCCCACAGAGGGTGATGGCTACCGCTAGAGGATTGTCGGCTTGAAGGACTTGTCGTACTGCCCGTTTTGAGACCCCTTTAATTAGGCAACTCTCATTAGTCTAGCGAGTCACGTAACTGAGGTGAGGAGGTGAGAGAGGGAGAGAGTGATGAGTGTGATTGTCGGGTACTGTGAGTGTGGGAAAATCTCGTGCTTATTCGATCATGCGGTCATTTGCTGGGCTAGGCGACGATATCACAGTAGACTAAAGGGTTGGTTGATGTGAGATTTCGTGTGACAAGCAGTAATCAGTATAATGATTTGGGGTAATCTTAGGGGTAGTTATAATACTGGGTAATTGTATTTAGGTAAGTGGATTAGATAAGTGGGTTAGATTGAGTGGCTGAGTGTGTGAATGAAATTGTCTCTTTGATAAATGCAATTTCAGTGTCGCTATTCAATAAAACCATTTTAGTAGGAATGTTTGTTTCTTTAATTCTTACTAACTTTAAGAATATAATTATTATCAATATATACCTATCATTACAATAAATCCGTGTACTCTATTATCCCGCAAGCTGGGAACTGCAATTTTCTTTTCAAATATATTACTGCATCGAGACAGTATAGATATAAATGTATAGCATGTTCTGGGACTTTTGTTGCCATAATTTCACAAGGGATATTTGTCTATTTTGATTTAAAGTAACGACACTATCAATTATAGGTTTATTTCCTAGATAATGGGCAAGTGTTACAGTAACCTATTAGTCTTATGATCTATTACAATTGGCGATCTGGACAGGATTACTATTACAATTGGCACCGGGCATGATCTATTACAACATACAACTAAATTCAACATACGTTTTATCCAGTAGTCATCTACTTTAGTATTGTATTTTTGTTTAATACCGATGTTTACGGCACCAACTTCCTTATAGCCTGAAACTCGTAAGTGATCAATTACTGAAGTCCTTTTTGAGTTACGAGAGGTTGGGGTCGGTATTTCTGCCCTACCTATAATTAACAGGGTAATATCCGGACTATGGCACATACTGTAGATCCAAACAAAAATGCATAGACTTGAGGAGTGCAGCTGGGATGGGAGGTGGTATAGGTGTGAGTGAATGTTAGGTGTATAAATGGCTGCAGTACAAAGGAGTACAACGGAAATCAAGCAACAACAGGTCTAGTGACCCTTCTAGGCTGCTTGTCCTCCAAAACACTGAGGATCAAGTGTCTAAACAGTGGTTTAGAGTGGGTAAGGGAACATTGGAAAGGGAACTACTGCCCTGGAACTAATGTCCGTGGCAGGACTAGGAAGTTAGTAGGGGACATATGGGTTAGTAACTGAGGGGAGGATAAAATAAAGTTATTCATTTACAAACGCAGTCAGTCACGGGTTTGATGCAGATATTTGTCTAGGCGGAGTTTAAATGAATCAACAGTGCTGCAGTCTGTAACGTCTCGGGGAAGCCCATTCCACAAGTTGACAACTCGATTGAAGAAGAAATTCTTAGATTCGTGTGAGTTAAAACATTTACCAATAATTTTGCAACCGTTTCCCCGCGTGTAATTAGATTGGTCGATAGTGAAGTACTTACTACAGTTCATATTGTCGATGCCTTTGATGATTTTGAACACTTGAATTAAGTCACCTCTTAATCTGCGCTGGGTTAAAGGAAATAGATTTAATTCTCTAAGACGCTCTTCGTATGGTTTGTTCTTTAGTGATACGTGATACAATTGCTGTTGAACATTTCTGAACCGATGATGAACTACTAAGAAGCATTACCTTTAACCCCTAATTCTGTACCGGCGACGTCTTTTTCATTATATTCTGGCAACTATTAGACGATTGCATTCAGTTAAGGAAGAATCTCTAGCAATTACAAAGCTTCGAACTACCTCAATCAACCCTTAAAAGTACCAAAGATCCTTCTTAAGATACATACAATCATCTACAGTAAATATAGCTAGAATAATATACAACAGAAATCGCCGGTACAGAAAGGGTTATAACCCCTTCTGTACCGGCGACGTCTATTTTCCATCATTCTAGCTATACTTAAACTATTTTGTGAAGCTTACGAAGGATCTGTGGTATTAAGAAGGGTTAAGTGAGATAGTTCGAAACCTGTTTATTGCTGCAGGCCATTTTGAGTCTGAGAAAAATCGTCTAATAGTAGCCAGAATAAAGTTAAAAGGACGGCACCGGTACTGAATGGGGTAAGCGTTATAACCGAATCTGTGTTTTCCCTCAATAAATGTTCAAGTTTATCACATCGTATTTATCTGAAAGTATTTTTATATTCCTCACGTATTTTTTCGCTTACGTCTCCGCCATCGTTCATTCTCAAAATACTACTGAATATTATATAATTTGGGTGATGGAGAGGGGCGGTGTGTGTGTGTTTTTGGGTAGATTGTTTTTTTTCTGGCCTCCCTTCTCCCTCATGTTTAGCCCGATTATCTTTCAGATTATATGACGTTCGGCCCATTAGTTTGGCGATTTTCAGGCCTATTACCCCATTTATTTGTCTATGTTTAGCCCGATTATCTTTCAGACTATAAGACGTTCGGCCCATTAGTTTGCCGATTTTTAGGCCTTTTACTCCATTTATTTGTCTATCTATCTATCTATTGCCTGACGCCGTGATCCCCTAAGGGGTGGCCACGAACGAACCGCCCCCATGCACCTCTGTCCCCAGTCAGTCGACGCCCCTCCTCCCAACCAGCATCGCCTTCATTCATATACTTCCTCACTCCATCCTTCCACCTCTCCTTCGGTACACCTCTCCCTCTCTGTCCCTCCACCTCGCTCTCATACACCCTCTTAGTCATTCTTTCGCTTTCCATACGTTCCATTATGGCCGAACCATCTCAAGTTGTTCCTTTTCACATTTTCCAGCACATCTACCTCCACACCACATCTCCTTCTTACTTCCTCATTCGTCTGTCTATCCCTGCACGTAACTCCACACGCACTTCTTAACCCATTCTCTGCGGGCTTATTTGCGCTATTTAGGGCAGATTCAGGCACTCCTGAATGATTAATTAAGCATCTGCATTAAATTAACTGTATTCTGCCGAAAACTAGGCGAAAATAGCTTCAAAATGAGACCAGAGCGAGCTTCGTAGGTGGCGGGGTACACCCGCAGCGTTGCCATAGACATTCGGGAAAACTCGCTAATTATTAGCTCTCGCTCGCTCGGCAACACTGTTGTGAGACACCCACGTGAGACACAGTCTCCCTCAGTGAGCGGCTGGCTGCTCTGAGGGTCGGAGGGAGGTCCCTCATGCTCCCGCCCACTAACACTAGATTTCTAAGTTTTTTACAGGCTTTTAACCCTTGTCGGACGGAATCATTTGTTTCTTTTACGTCCTATGAGGCGGGCAAATTTACCCTAAACAAGCATCATTCCATGCTCTTTTTCATGCATAAACAAGAACCAGAGCGTAATACAATTATGTATCCGTGAAAGGGCGATAATAGAGCTTTCCAATGACACCTGAATCATTCTTCTACGACAACGGGTTCGCTTGCAACGATGTTGCAACGCGAGTACAAAACCCTAAAATACGGTAATTTCCCGAGATTTTACCCTATATAGCGAGACGAGGGATATGTACACATGTGGTGATATCAGTGGCGGGACTAGGTCCACGCTGAACGGTCAGAGCCCGCCTGCGGTCCTCCCACCCCGTGGACTCTCTCTCATAATGCCGATAATGTGCGCAACATCCCTTGCTACTTAAGTCATCAGCCGCTCTTTGGGCCTAGGTTCTCTAAGCCAACTTAAGTCGTCAGCCGCTCTTTGAAGGTTAAAGCCTGGAAGTTGCTGTACATTGCCTATGCGTTCCAGAACGTCACCCGCAGGGAAAGGGTTAAGTAACTAATTTCCACCGCTCTCACTCTTGGTCTGAGTATCTTCCCGAACGTCCATGCTTCGCTTCCGTAAGTTAGTGTCAGGATTACCACACTGTCATGCAAAGGACTTCTTCACTTCCATACTGACCACCCTATTTCTTGTTACTGCTTTCAACGTTCCTACAACCCTCTTCCCCTGTGGCACCCTCTCCCGCACTTCTTCATCCATATTCCCATCTTTACTCAACACACTGCCCAGATACTTAAAAGAGCTGACGATCTCCATAGCCTGACCGTTCAACTTCACCTCACACTCTGTGACTTCACCTCTTTCGAAGACCATAACCTTGCTCTTCCCGCATTTACCTTCAAATTCCGTTTTTCGCATACTGTTCCAAACTCATTGACCAGACCCTGCAACTCCCATTCATTATCGCTTATCAGAACTGTATCATCCGCAAACAGTAGTATAGGCAGCTTCCACTCATTTCCCTCCCTTTTCAGCGATACACCAACATCCACTGCTCTTCCTAGTATTTCTTTCATGACTCCATCCATATATACAGTAAACAACCACGGGGACATCACACACCCCTGTTTCAACCCAACATTCAGGTCAAAGAACTCGCGCTGCTTATTCTCCTCACGTACTGCCGCCTTGGCACCCTCATACATACTCTTCACTGCTTTCAGCAATATAACAAATATACCAAATAAATACAAACCTCCCCTTACGTGAACACCACACAATGATCTCACTGTTGCAGATTGTCATTTTATATCCCACCTTAACCCATTCAGTACCGGTGTCGTCTTTTCAGTATATATTGACAACTGTTAGACGATTTTATTCAGCTTAGGAAGAACATGGTATGAGGCATATAAGAACATAGGAAAATGGGAATCTGCAAAAAGCCGATTGGCAAACACACACGCAACCCCAACCCCAATTATAAGGCCTAATTATAGGCTTAGCTCACTAATACCATGAGGACCGACCCCACCAAAACGGTCAGAGGTCAACACAAGATTACAGAGGTCTGTATAGCGCCGATTGGCCCACACCCGAAAGATCCCCCTCACACCCAACCCATCTCGTCCATATGCCTATCTAGTTTTATCTTAATTCTTTCTATTGTTCTTGATCCCACTATAGCACTTGGTAGCCTATTCCACCTATCTACAACTTTTACCAAATCAATATTTGCCTATATCTTTTCTGAAACGAAATTGATCTAATTTGAAACCATTTGTTTGAGCCCTTTCTCTATCACTGAGCTTTAGTACATCTGTTATGTCCCCTTTATTAATCCCACTAACCTAATTGAACACCTCTATCATATCCCCTCTAACTCTGCGTCTCTCTAACGAATATAAGCCTAATTTCTTCAAACTTTCTCCATATGGAAGATCATAATATTATGGATAATTTGTATCATTCTACGTTGTACTCTCTCCATTCTGTAATATGGACACCAAAATTGAACAGCATAATCCATATGGGGTCTCACTAATAAAAAGTAAAGTTTTAAAATAACATCAGCAGTTCTGTAATGCCCCTTTCCCACTTATGCGATTTCATACGATTTTCATCGCCGTCATCACCAAGAAATGGGCACATTTGTGACATGTCGCAACAAAATCTTGAACCCTCGCATGATAATCGTTTGACTCGCAAGGCCTCACAAGGGCCCTCGCGGGTCATCGCAAATGTTCGGATTGTTCAAAATTTGGGACGAGGACTTGCGAGGGGTCCGAACCATCACAAGCATCGTCGAACATTGCCGAGGGATCGGCGAGGCCCTCGGAGATCCTCGGCGACATCGGCGAGACATCGACGAGGGTGTCGCACGAGAAAAAAGCGTCGCCGAGAGTGTACCCGCCACGGGTATACTTCGCAGAGGCGTGCGAAGGGCTGTGCGATGTAGATGAAGTCAACCCTTTTTTTCTATGCACCTCTCGTAAGGGGGTCACCTGTTTTTTTTTCTCTTTCTCTCCTTTTCTCTCTTTCTCTGGCTTGTATCCATTCGGCCCCATTTAGCCAACTGTTTTAAGACGTTTATCCCCATCCAAGTATCGATATCTTCCTGGCGAGCAATAGCGAGCCAGCATTGTATGGAGAAACCCGGCTTTGCCGGAGATTTTTTTTTATCGAAAAATGTACAAATTTCGCTTGCTCTCAAAACAAAAATATATATAAGTTGGCTCACTACCACTCACCAGGAAAATATTGAAACCTGGATGGGGGTAAACGTCTTAAAACAGTAGGCTGCATGGGGCCGAACGGATACAAGGCAACAAGAGAGGGAGAAAAAGAGAAAACCAAAAAAAGCGAGGTGTGCTCAATTAAGCCGTAATTCGTAAACATACGGCAAGAACATTGCCATTCTCCGAATCAAGGGGAGATGGGTCGTTTTTCTGGTCCTCTCTCTTCCTCATGGTTAATCCCATTAGTTTTCATATTTTATGACGTTCGGCCGATTAGTTTGGCGATTTTAAGACATTTCACCCCATTTCGTTGTCAATATTAAGACTTTTTGTGTCATTTAGGCGTCAAGTTTTTCCTGGCTAGCGATAGCGAGCCTGTACATTTTGAGGAACCGGCCTTCGGCCAGGATATCTTTCTATCGAAAAATGTACAAATCGATCTTGAAGGAGGGTGTTGGGGGGTATTTTATATTCTTGATGGAGATCTAGGGATGGAAACTAAATACATCATAAACAAATATATAAATGAGCAAATATTACGCCCATCTGGGAAACGGACCGTTTGTTTGATCATTCATTCCTTAATTTCTTAGTTTCCTCACTAGACCTCCATCAAACTTAAAACAAAACACTCTAGACCCCCCTTCAAAATAAATTTGTACATTTTCGACGAGATGGGTTGGGTATGAGGGGGGATCTGCTTGGTGTGGGCCAATCGGCGCTCTGCATACCCCGTAATCTTGTGTTGATCTCTGACCGTTTTGGTGAGGTCAGTCCTCAAGGCATTAGTGAGTTGGGTCTATAATTAGGCCTTGTAATTGGGGTTGGGTGTGACAGGGATCTGCCTTGTGTGGGCCGATCGGCTTTCTGCAGATTCCCATTTTCTTATGTTCTTATGTTTGTGCCATGAAATATACTCAAAAGGTTTTTGAATAATCTCGCCGAGGTATCCGCCGAACCATCGCTTAATTCGCTGAAGACGTCGCAGAACATACGCCGAGGATTCGTTCATCCTTCGCATTATTTCGCAATATTTTATTCAAATGTGACAGTTCTCGCCGAGGTCATCGGTGAACCATCGCTCAATTTGCCTATGAGTCGCATTAATGTTGCCGATTACGTCGTTTTCATCGGCGGCATCGTCGCCGAGTGTAAACTTATCAACGTTTTATAACGGTTAAAATCGTTAACGTCGCACAAATTCGTTTCGAATTGACAAAACTACGTCCTCGGCGACGAAAATCGTATGAAATCGCATCAGTGGGAAAGGGGCATAACTCACTCCTTGAGATGAACCCGAGAATCCTGTTTGCCTTGTTATGAACGCTCATACACTGCTTTCTAGGCTTTAAATTACACCAAAATCTTTCTCACTGTCTGAGTTTTCTAATTCCGTATTAGCTAGTTTATAATTTGCATTTGTATTCAAATTCCCTATCTATAATACATTGCATTTGTCAATGTTAAAATTCATCTGCCAATCTACTGACCATTCGTGTAAGGTATCTAGATCCCTTTGGAGGCACTCTATGTGCTATCTGAATCTATTGTTCTCCCAATTGTGGTATCGTCTCTGACGATACCGTTTGAATGCTTCTTCCGTATTGGGGACAGCAGTAGAGCAAGTGTGAGTAAACCAAGATTTGTTTGCATTAGACTGTGAAAAAGAAAATGGAATGTACGCTTCCATGCCCGAGAGGATTACCTCGGTATTGACTTCAGCACTCTCTGAGGGTCCCCGGCCACAGAAGCAAAAGCCATTCCATGGGAAATCAAAGAAGTACTGACGCAGAAGCCTCCCAGTCGGCAGCGCCAAAGTGCCACAAGCGCCGCCGGCTGGGAGGATTGGGAGGCCGTACCGGAGATATAGGACAGGTGACAGAGATAAGTTTATGGTTGGAGGAGCCCAAAGGAGAGAAAATATTTGAAGTATAAGCAGAAGGGTTATAGGTTAGAAATAAGTCAAGAATGTTAGGCCGATCTCCGAAGCGATCCGGGATACGGGTCATTTAGGATAGAAAAGATGTAGGCTTCTTCACCAGGTTGGCCAGTGGAAACAGAGGAGAGCCATTGGTGGTGGTGAACGTTGAAATCTCCTAGGATGGAGATTTTTGCGAAAGGAGATATAGATTGAATGTGTTCTACTTTAGAAATTAGATATTCAAATAATTTTGGATAGTCAGTAGAATTAAGGGAGAGGTAAACAGCGCAGATATAATTAGTTTGAGAGTGACGAGAAAGCTTTAGCCAGAGAGGTGAGAATTAAGAAGAATCAAAGTTGGGAACATGAGAGAAAGCGACATTTTTGCTCACACATACGCAACATCCACCTTTGGTTAAAGCTGAGGATAGAGATAGTAGGAGGATACAGAGAAGGGTTTGCTGTCAGTAGTCCCAGACACCTGAGTTTCGGTGAGAAAGACTCAATAAATATCCCACCTACAGCCACCACACCACCTACATTTACCACTGACTCACATCATCACCCACCTACACCCACCACCACTGTCTCCCCACCTACACATCCATCACAGCCGTCCAGTGGTCCTAAACAGTTCTTGAATCAACACCACACACTGACTTTCACGGTAGTCTTGCTATCGCTCGCCAAAAAAAGATTGACAGGTAAATGGTACAAAACTTCTGAATAATGACAAGAAAATGGAACGAAAGGTCTTGAAATCGCTAAACTAATTTGTGCAAAAGTCTTAAAATGTCAAAACTAATGGGGCTAAACATGAGGGAGAAGGGAGTCCAGAACAAAAAAACTAAGTGAAAATCTCCCCATATACCCCCTCTGTACCGGCAACGTCTATTTAATTTTATTCTACCTATATTCAGAGGATTTTGTGCAGTTTAAGAAGGATCTGTGGTAGTAAAAAGGGTTAAGCGAGATAGTTCGAAGCCTGTTAATTGCTGGAGGCCCTTTTTTAAACTGAATAGAATCAACTAAATTGTTAAAAAGACGTCGCCGGTACAGACTGGGTTAAGGGCGGATGGGCGTAATATGATCATTTATGGATCTTTTTAATATGTTTTTAGTTTCCTCCCTAGACCTCCATCAAGCTTAAAAAAACACCTCCTTCAAGATAAATTTGTACATTTTTCGATAGAAAAATTTCCCGGCCAAAGGCCGGTTCCTCTTAAATTACAGGCTCACTATCGCTCGCCAGGAATAAGTTGACACCTAAATGACACAAAAAGTCTTAATATTGACAAAGAAAGGGGGCTAAAAGATCTTAAAATCGCCAAACTAGTGAGCCAAACGTCTTATAATCTGAAAACTAATGGGGTTAAACACGAGGGAGAAGGCAGCCCTTAAAGAGTCCTCGAGTAAACAGTACACAATGCCTCGCAGGGTCCAGACCGTCAGATTATACATGGGGTAACACTGACACATTCTGACAGTGGCAGCTGTTTGGGTTACTCTGCTGGCTGACACACACACACACATACATACACACACACAGGCACAGGCACATACACACACACACACACAGACACACACGCACACATACATACATGCACACACATACATACATACACACACATACAGACACATGCACACACACACAGGCACATACATGCACACAGCAAATTGGCTCAGGCGATAGAAAGCAAAGAGAAGTCATAAATGGTAAGGCATCAAAATTGACAAATGTAAGTAGCGGGGTACCCCATGGATCGGTACTAGGACCAATTATTTTTCTAATTTACATCAACGACATAGATGAGGGTCTCACCTGTACAATCTTAAAGTTTGCTGACGATACAAAAAATGCAAATAGCGTACTCTCAAAAGAACAAATTGACGATATGTAACACAATCTAGATAAGTTGTCATGTTGGGCCTAAATTTGGCAAATGAGTTTCAATGCGGAAATGTAAAGTAGGCTAATACATATCAGATACCGAAATGAGAAAGCAAACTATTCGATGAATGGCACTCAGCTTAAGAATGTAAACAGAGAAACCGATCTGAGAGTAACAATATCGAGTAACCTAAAACCAAGTCAACAATGTTCAGAAGTTGTTAAGAAGGCAAACAAAATCATTGGTTTTATAGGCAGGCTATTTGAGCATTAATCCAAAGAAGTTATCCTAACTCTCTACAATTCCTTAGTCCGCCCTTTTCTGGAATACTGCGTTCAATCCTGGTGCCCTTATTACCAAAAAGGTATAGACAAGCTAGAACGAGCTCAACGTAGAGTTACCAAAATGATAACTAGCCTAAAGAACAAACCATACGAGGAGCGTCTTAGAGAATTAAATCTATTTCCTTTAACCCAGAGCAGATTAAGAGGCGACTTAATTCAAGTGTTCAAAATCATCAAAGGCATCGACAATATGAACTGTAGTAAGTCCTTCACTATCGTCCAATCTAATTACATGCGGGGAAACAGTTGCAAAATTATTGGTAAATCTTTTAACTCACACGAATCTAAGAATTTCTTCTTCAATTGAGTTATCAACTTGTGGAATGGGCTTCCCCGAGACGTTGTAGACTGCAGCACCGTTGATTCTTTTAAACTTCGCCTAGACAAATATCTTGCATCAAACCCGCGACTGACTGCGTTTGTAAATGCACTTTATTTCATTCCCCCCTCAGATTCATCAAGGATTATTGCGTATATACCTGTATATTACTAAGACATTACTCTCTTTTTCCCAGATATACGAAAGATCACTTATAACTGTATTATGTTACTAACCCATCTGTCCCCTACTAACTTCCTAATTCTGCCACGGACATTAGTTCCAGGGCAGTAGTTCCCTGTCCAAAATTCCCTTACCGACCCTAAACCACTGTTTGGACACTTGATCCTCAATGTTTTGGAGGAAATGCAGCCTAGAGGGGTCACTAGACCTGTTGTTTCTTGATTTCCATTGTACTCCTTTGTACTCTCTTACACACTCTCTCTCTTTCACTCCTCACCTCGCTACCGCCAGACGCTGCAGACGCTCTGTCAACGCTCTCACGATATCGATCATAATTTGAGTATTAACTACTCATCCTCTTCATTCTTGTGCATGAAAGGTGGTTAAGAGCACGTTTAACCATCCTGTAGCTTAGTAAGTAACACTGCACGATATTTCGCTGTGTATTGACTGATAAACTTTGTGTTTATCACAAGACTCCTGCTCGGAGAGGGTGCCACTAGCGCCATCTGTTGTTTTGTTTTGTTTTGTTTGTAAACAAACGCTCTCTTCTTATTTGATATAAAATCGTAGCCCCTAATTTTACCCATTACCTACTGTAGTAAGTATCAATTTAACTGCCTTGTATGTAAGTAAAGCTTTGCATATTAATTTGCTAATAAACAATATTGTGTACTAACTAACCTGCCTACCGGAACGAACGCCGACGCCATTTTGTAAACAAACTTTTTTTGGGGATTATACATATTAAATTCCAGCCAATTTTGTAGTAAATTTAAGTGCATTCATTTATCTTTTCCCCCTAGATATATTCTTGACTTTTTCTCCTCAGAGTGATTTTACTTTAAGCTAAGGGTGGTATTTGTACAAACTAACCTAGCCTAACCCAACCTGCCAAGCTTTTAACCTAATCCAAACCTAGCCTAGCCTATAGCCAGCCAATCTGTTGTTCTTATTAACTCTAGTAGATATTGTATTTAGTATCCTACTGTAGCTATATATATCTGTAATTTTAGTTGTTGCTTGCACGATCTTGTAGTAACCTTTGACTGATACATTTTTTTTGTTTTATCTAAAAAGAGTAGGCTAATGCTTTACTAGGCTACAGTGACACCAGGGCCATCTATTAATACAGTATATTAACCCCTTGTGTGCAGTCACACTTTATTTTTATATAATCTCTATTTGGTGAATTGTATATTTAGTTACATATTCTGTTATATATATATATTTGTTTAAGGTTAGGTTATCACACCTGGTAGCCTATTTCTGCGTATTTAAATTTTATTATTTTCGGTTAGGCTATTCAACGCTGGTAGCCTATTGGTGCGTATTTAAATGTTTTAAAAACTTTTGGTTAGGCTATCGCCCCTGGAAGCCTAATTCTGCGTATCTCAAATTTTTTGTTTTCGGTTAGGCTATCACCCCTGATAACCTATTGTTGTGTATTTCAACATATTTGTTTTCGGTTGAAGTGATTGAAGTGTTTCTAAAGTGAGTGAAGTGTTTTAAAGTGAGTTAAGTGTTTTAAAGTGAGTTAAGTGTTTTAAAGTGAGTTAAGTGATCTGAAGAAACTGACTGTTACCATGCCTCGCACTTGTACGAACTGCGCCGGTAGGTTTGGTGAGTCCATGTTTGTTACTGTCGATCTTCAAGTCTGCCGTCTCTGCCAGCAACAAGAAAATTTGACAGTGAAATTAGATGAAGCCTACAACAAGATCAACGTCCTCACCATGAAGCTGGAATCACTCCAAGAGTTTGTAACACTCAACGTTGGAGGACCACAAACTTCAATTGTCACCGCAACTCCAGCAGCCACCAACGCCCCAACGTCAACTGCCAACAATTCAACGCCTGCAGTAGCCATTTCATCTGATGGTTCCGATACTCAAGAAACAAATAGTAACTCTCTTCCCCCTCAAGACAACTTCCGTGTCGTGAGGAACAACGTTTGCCCCAAGACCAGGAAACCCATACCGATTACCGAGTGTCAAAACCGCTTCCAGATACTCGCAGACTCGGATGACGAAGCGGAAATAGAAGAAGTCCGGCTCGTGGGAGACTCAATGATACGTGGTCAGCTCACAGAGTTTTGCACCAGAGCACCTAAGACCAGGAAGCATTTTTGTATCCCTGGTGGTGGTGTGGACGACGTAGTTGCTGCAGTTGATGAAGTATCTAAGCTGGCCCCTGCTAATACAATGTACGTCATCCACGTTGGATCCAACGATGTACAGCGAACCCGGTCGGAAGATTTGCTTTTAAAGTACCAGCAGCTGATCAAGTCGTTTAAGGAGAAGTCATCGAGGATCATCGTCTCAGAAATCGTCCCCTGGCTTGGTGTAGAGAGCCGATTTTACAACATAGCCACCAGCACAAATCGTTGTCTAGCAAACCTCTGCAGGAAGGAAAACGTGGGATTCGTCGACACCTGGGACAATTTCTACTACGATGACTATTTGTTTTCGGACGATGGAGTTCATCTGAACCAGGTGGGAGCAGCACGTTTTGGGCGTCTTCTCAACGATGCGGTGAAGGATTCGACTCAGCACAGGACAACCAGGAAGGAGGACCGAAGACAGCGAGGGCGGCAACCTGCGAAGGAATTAAATACTAATCTGTCAAGAACCGCGAATTTGGATAAAGCTCCACCAACACGACCGAAATTCAAAACCGCCAGGGATAACGACCGACGACCGATGTCAGCCATGAATGTAAATGTAGATCCGATCAGAACCAAAAATTTGATTAAAGAAAGTTCTGTGAGTTCTAAAACCGCAACTTTAAAGGTTTTCTATGCAAACGCTCGTAGCATACGCAATAAATTTTCAGATTTAGAGGAACTAGTGTTTACTGAAAATTATGATGTGATTGGTATAACAGAATCTTGGCTCAATACAGTAGATAGAGACTTTTTAGCAGAGTATTCACTTCCCGGTTATGTAATGTTTGAGAAAAGCCGAATAAATAAAAATGGAGGTGGCGTTTTATTTTATATCAAAGAAAGTCTACCTCTTGTCAAAACCTCAAATTGTGAACGTCGACACATCTTGTGTGCTAATTAAGAATAATAAAGGTACAAAAATAATACTTGCATTAATATACAGACCTCCAGCTCAATCAGTGCAAACTGACCGAGAAATTTATGAACAAATTGCAGATGTAAGTAACTTACAATATACCGTATTTTTTGGTGACTTTAATTTACCTGTGACCAAGTGGGGCGATACTCTTACTTCACACTCCGGACATGACTTGTATACGAACTTGCAAGAGAGTTCGCTTTATCAATTTGTTTGAACACCGAACCGTGGTAATAACGTTCTTGACATTGTACTTGCAACAAAAGAAGAATTAATAGAGAATTTGAATGTTGGTGATGAATTCAGTAACAGCAACCATCGTACGATAACTTTCACTTTAAACTTTACTAGTAACGAACCAAATAGTAGCATCGAAAAAGTCCCTAATTTCAAGAAAGCAAACTTCCATAAACTTAGAGCTATGTTTAAAGAAACTGACTGGAGCTTTTTAATTAACAATAACGACATAAATACATCTTGGAAGTTATTCGAAACCACTTACCTAAAAGCAGTGCAAGACTGCATACCATCGAAAATAAGGCGTCCAGGCCATAATAATAAGCCCAAATGGTGGAATAAAGATATTTCAAACTGCCTGCTTGCTAAAAAATTTGCTAATGATAGATTAAAATCCTCACAAAATGACGAAGAACGGGTGAAATTTGTAGAGCTACGACGCAAAGCCAAAAAGTTAATTAAGCAAAGTAAAAAGACCCTAGAGTTACATATTGCGAATCAAAGTAAAACAAACCCGAAAGAATTCTATAGTTATATCAGAAAGAAAAAAGTAGTTACTTCAACTATTGGACCGATAGTCGATAAAAATGGAGAATACACCAAAGACGAAGTACAAATGAGTAATGCCCTCAATAACTTCTTTGCATCAGTTTTTACAACAGAAGACCTCAGTGATATCCCTACACCATCGCCGATTCAGATTGATAATTCAGATGTTCTAAGCAATATCACCGTTACAGAGAGAGAAGTATTGAATTGTTTAGATAAACTCAAGGTAAATAAAACGCCTGGACCTGATACAATCTCGCCTAGAGTTCTAAAGGAAGCTAAGGATGAGCTCTCCAAACCAATGACATTACTATTCAATAAATCCTTACAGTCTGGAACTATGCCTGATCAGTGGAAGATAGCCAACGTAACACCGATATTAAAAAAAGGCCGCAAATCCCTACCCAGTAACTATCGTCCAATTAGCTTAACCTCAGTTGTATGTAAAATGCTAGAAACGGTCATAAGAGACAGACTCGTAAATCACTTAGAGGAAAATAACATACTTAAAGATACTCAACACGGCTTTCGTAAAAAACGTTCCTGTTTAACAAACTTCTTAGACTTCTTCCACGATATCCTCAACCTCTACGATGAGAGTAAAGCTGTAGATATTATATACCTTGATTTTCAAAAGGCCTTTGACAAAGTTCCCCACAAACGTTTACTGCTAAAACTAAAAGCGCATGGAATACAAGACGGTGTGTTGAAATGGATAGAAAATTGGCTCAGCGACAGAAAGAAAAGAGTAGTCATAAACGGTAAGGCATCTAAATGGACCAATGTAAGTAGCGGGGTACCCCAGGGATAGGTACTAGGACCAATTCTCTTTCTAATTTACATCAACGACATAGAAGAGGGTCTCACCTGTACAATCTCAAAATTTGCTGACCATACAAAAATTGCAAATAGCGTACTCTCAAAAGATCAAGTTGACGATATGCAACACAATCTAGATAAATTGTCACATTGGGCCCAAATTTGGCAAATGAGTTTCAATGCGGATAAATGTAAAGTACTACATATCGGATACCTAAATGAGAAAGCAAACTATTCGATGAATGGCACTCAGCTTAAGAATGTAAACAGAGAAACCGATCTGGGAGTAACAATATCGAGTAACCTAAAACCGAGTCAACAATGTTCAGAAGTTGTTAAGAAGGCAAACAAAATATTTGGCTTTATAGGCAGGTCATTTGAGCATAAATCCAAAGACGTTATCCTAACCCTTTACAATTCCTTAGTCCGCCCTCTTCTGGAATACTGCGTTCAATGCTGGTGCCCTTATTACCAAAAAGACATAAACAAGCTAGAACGAGTTCAACGTAGAGTTACCAAAATGATACCTAGCCTAAAGAACAAACCATACGAAGAGCGTCTTAGAGAATTAAATCTATTTCCTTTAACCCAGCGCAGATTAAGAGGTGACTTAATTCAAGTGTTCAAAATCATCAAAGGCATCGACAATATGAACTGTAGTAAGTACTTCACTATCGACCAATCTAATTACACGCGGGGAAACGGTTGCAAAATTTTAGGTCTTTTAACTCACACGAATCTAAGAATTTCTTCTTCAATCGAGTTGTCAACTTGTGGAATGGGCTTCCCCGAGACGTTATAGACTGCAGCACCGTTGATTCATTTAAATTACGCCTAGACAAATATCTCGCATCAAACCCGCGACTGACTGCGTTTGTAAATGAATAACTTTATTTTATCCTCCCCTCAGTTACTAACCCATATGTCCCCTACTAACTTCCTAGTCCTGCCACGGACATTAGTTCCAGGGCAGTAGTTCCCTTTCCAATGTTCCCTTACCCACTCTAAACCACTGTTTGGACACTTGATCCTCAGTGTTTTGGAGGACAAGCAGCCTAGAAGGGTCACTATATATGTTGTTGCTTGATTTCCTTTGTACTCTTTCTCTCGTTCATTACTGGTTTTGCTATGTTCCCCTCTTTAATAGTAGGCTAATATTTTGAGCATACATAATCAGTAATTTATAGTATTCTTTCTAATTTTACATATTACCTTCTAATAAGCTTAATAATAACCCACAAGAAAAGGAAAAGTGTTAATTCCAAGATTATGTCTGTACATCCTAAACATATTGAGTGACCTGAGGATGTATAGATAGATACTATTGAACACTCGGATGCCATAGTCTCTAGCCCACTCATAAGAATTTGTGGACCCCCTTTGTTATTATTTATGTAATTATAACTACATGGATTGATTTGTGGATACAACTTAATTGTTTTTCACTAAATAGTATATATAGTTTTGTAGTTGATGTATACTGTAGACCATTATATTCATAAATTTGTTTCCAGAGCTACACTTGCATAGTTAGAAATAGGTGAAGTCCAGGATTCTTTATGAGTGGGCTAGAGACTAAAGTCATCCGAGCGCAAGGTAGCCTACTGTACAGTATATGAACTGAATAGAGACTAAAGGCATCCGAGCGCAAGGTAGCCTACTGTACAGTATAGGAACTGAATAGAGGCTAAAGGCATCCGAGCGCAAGGTAGCCTACTGTACAGTATAGGAACTGAATAGAGACTAAAGGCATCCGAGCGCAAGGTAGCCTACTGTACAGTATAGGAACTGAATAGAGGCTAAAGGCATCCGAGCGCAAGGTAGCCTACTGTACAGTATAGGAACTGAATAGAGACTAAAGGCATCCGAGCGCAAGGTAGCCTACTGTACAGTATATGAACTGAATAGAGACTAAAGGCATCCGAGCGCAAGGTAGCCTACTGTACAGTATAGGAACTGAATAGAGGCTAAAGGCATCCGAGCGCAAGGTAGCCTACTGTACAGTATAGGAACTGAATAGAGACTAAAGTCATCCGAGCGCAAGGTAGCCTACTGTACAGTATATGAACTGAATAGAGACTAAAGGCATCCGAGCGCAAGGTAGCCTACTGTACAGTATAGGAACTGAATAGAGGCTAAAGGCATCCGAGCGCAAGGTAGCCTACTGTACAGTATAGGAACTGAATAGAGACTAAAGGCATCCGAGCGCAAGGTAGCCTACTGTACAGTATAGGAACTGAATAGAGACTAAAGGCATCCGAGCGCAAGGTAGCCTACTGTACAGTATAGGAACTGAATAGAGACTAAAGGCATCCGAGCGCAAGGTAGCCTACTGTACAGTATAGGAACTGAATAGAGACTAAAGGCATCCGAGCGCAAGGTAGCCTACTGTACAGTATAGGAACTGAATAGAGACTAAAGGCATCCGAGCGCAAGGTAGCCTACTGTACAGTATAGGAACTGAATAGAGACTAAAGGCATCCGAGCGCAAGGTAGCCTACTGTACAGTATAGGAACTGAATAGAGACTAAAGGCATCCGAGCGCAAGGTAGCCTACTGTACAGTATAGGAACTGAATAGAGACTAAAGGCATCCGAGCGCAAGGTAGCCTACTGTACAGTATAGGAACTGAATAGAGACTAAAGTCATCCGAGCGCAAGGTAGCCTACTGTACAGTATAGGAACTGAATAGAGACTAAAGGCATCCGAGCGCAAGGTAGCCTACTGTACAGTATAGGAACTGAATAGAGACTAAAGGCATCCGAGCGCAAGGTAGCCTACTGTACAGTATAGGAACTGAATAGAGACTAAAGGCATCCGAGCGCAAGGTAGCCTACTGTACAGTATAGGAACTGAATAGAGACTAAAGGCATCCGAGCGCAAGGTAGCCTACTGTACAGTATAGGAACTGAATAGAGACTAAAGTCATCCGAGCGCAAGGTAGCCTACTGTACAGTATAGGAACTGAATAGAGACTAAAGGCATCCGAGCGCAAGGTAGCCTACTGTACAGTATAGGAACTGAATAGAGACTAAAGGCATCCGAGCGCAAGGTAGCCTACTGTACAGTATATGAACTGAATTGGTCCGAGCGTACAAGTGAATGTTAAGAGGGTAGTGGCCGGTTTTTTGGGGTGTATTAATTAATTTAATAATTTATTTCTTAGTTTCCTCGCTAGACATCCATCAAACTTAGAAATACAACCCCTAGACCCCCCTTCAAGATAAATTTAAAAACAATTCGGTAGAAAAATGTCCCGGCCGAAGTCCGGTTTCTCTTATAATTACAGGATCGCTATCGCTCGCTAAGGAAACATCGACGCCTACATGGCACGAAAGGTCTTACTATTGACAAAGAAATGGGGCAAAAGGTCTTAAAATCGCCAAACTAATGGAAGGAACGTCTTAAAATCTCAAAAACTTATATGCTAAACACGAGGGAGAAGGAAGTCCAGAAAAAACGAGTAGTACCCCCTTATAGTCCAGTAAAATTAAGTATGACCCCAAACAAATTGCAAGAGTTCGTTTTATGGTTGGAAGTTGTTGTATGATATGAGTATCAAGGAACATCCCACCCAAAATCCCCCAAAATCCAACGACGGGAAATTACGTAATCAGCATAAATCCAAAATGGCCACCTAAACAGTTGGTTTTTGGGTCTATAAATATATTACAGATGTATATCAATGTGGTACCAAAGAATTTATTAAGCACAACAAAAGCAGTAAGTGACGTAGCTATGTCATAGTAATGATATCATAGTGTTATGTCATACAAATATGACGTCATTGCTATGAAGTACACCCAAATTCACCATGGGTTTGTCTGTTTGAACACTATTTGTATAATAAAACTAGAACGAAGAGCACTGATAACCTACTACTGTTTACAATGAGTCAAAATCCTCTGTGTCCATCATGTCAACTTCAATGTTACTGCACGTGCCTTCTTGACAATCCCCACAAGCACTAGTACATTCAAGTCCCTGTTTTCGGCAGCTACATCGGTTGTTGTCGCACTGTCCCTTGCATTGACACCGTATTACCTTCATGAGTGTTTCTGGTGCAGGTGACAAGTCCATTGTCTTAGGATGAAACATGCCCTTCTTCACTGTCCATCCACATTCCTCTGCTTGAAAATCATTTCCTCATCCCATCCATGTTTGAACTTGGTGGTAAACACGGAATGAATGGTATTTTGCAGTCAGATGTTGGGGGTAGGTTACGAACATCAACACTAGTTATCCTACTGGCCACTTTGCTTGTGAACTGCTTCTTTCGCAACAAATCAAGTGTATCTCCCTTCCCACCACCATAAAGGGAGACGAGTACCTTTTTCCCTGCATCTTCAACTTCCCCAGCCTTTGCTACTGACGAGAACACTTGTGCAAGATTCAGAAAATCCTTGTCATTCTGTGCCATTTTAAGGGCTACACCTTTCCCGATACCAAAGAGCCGAGAAGTTGTGTCACACCCAGACATTGCATTAATGAAAGGAAGGGCCTGGCAAATCTGTGGTCCAAGTTTGTCTTTAAGGAGGCAAATATTCAACACAGGGAACCTTGAGGTCACTTTCTCAGATATGAGGTGTCTGGCTTTGAATGGTGGCACAGGAGAATGAGTAGGTCAGTATCTTCTCCAATAACATGGGTCATTCCTTTCATTGAATATTCAACTCCTGTTTTTGCAATCAAGTAATCAGCATCTCCCTCCGCATGGATGGTTATCACACCACTCGATGTTGACCTACTGCTTAACAAGGTAATGAAATCCTACTTGTTCTTAGTGTTCGAAAGGAATACATCCTTCTTTGAATGAAGACGGGTCTTAGGGTTGAAGTGTACCCTTGGGCCAGTTATTCTTTTTGATCTACGCAAATGAGTAAAATCTTTGGTTGAAGGATTGGCATATCCATCAAACACTACAACTGGATTGGTTAACTGTTTCAAGTGAGAGGCATACTTCCCAACTATTTCTTGGAAACTCTCCCCCCTGCTCCATGGCAGCCTCTGCAGAAGTGAGCCCCCATCAACAATGGAGAATAAAGCATCTTGTGGAGGATGTGAAAGTTCTTCTTTGGTTATCATCTTGGCCAATGCTTCAGTCAGCTGAGGTTTATTGGGCTCATGTAACATGCCTGATTTGTCGAAGAGGGCAGGGGGATGGGGAGATAGTTCATATTTAAATACATCAGCAAGGTTTGTGTCTGAGTTGTTGGCAATAATAACCAGTCTCCGAAAGAGCAGCTGTGGGTCTACAGACACTTTTTCACATGCAGAAATAGAGACTTTCTGCCCAAGTGTCTCTATCTGATCTCGTCTTCGGAAACTGTACTTTAATGCATCCTGGCCTTCCATCCTTGCTATGATTTCTTTCCCCACGTCTTCAGCATCATGTGGATTAGCTGTCTTTGTGCTGCCCACTCCAGTCGCAATATCATAGAGGTCTTCTAGGTCTCCAAATGGACTGTGATGTTCAAATAATTCAAGTATTGTGCCAGTGTCCTTTCTATCTCTTTTCTGCCTAGCTTCTGACAGGTCCTTATGTGTGTTTTGCTCTCCAGTGGAGTGGTATGTTTCGGTCAGTTCCTGCATCGTTTGGCTTACTTCCACACAGGCAGGCATCGCCAGTAGCCAACGCGTCCGCTTTTCCTCATCCATGCCTCTACCATGTGTAAGTCCTGCTGAAATCTTCAATGCCCGCATCAGCACTTGTTCAATAACTAAATCAGTTGGCAGTCCAGCCCAGAATCGATCTGTCCTGCGGAGTGCGGACTACAAATAGGCCTGCCAAGTAGCTGTTGAATACTTCTGGGTTAGTCTCCTTGAGGGCAAGCATATCCTGAAGGTATATGTGAACTGACTTGGTGTAGTGATTGTGACCAGTGGCAGCGAAGAAGGGTAGCATCTGTTGCAGTGTCTTCAAGTATAACATAAAGTTACCAGTGCGCTGTGCTTTCAGGACCATTCGGAGTAAGTCCACCATCTTCATGTAGAGTATCCATAACTTTCCTGTAGGAGTGCCCCTCAGTTTCTCCTTCTCTATCTCAATATGGTTGGAGACCTTGGTGATGGTTTCATTATCGTTGATGGTTCTTTCATCTTGAGACTCTAGAAGACGGTCAAAGGTGTCGATGAGATCTTTGAGTTCACTGCATATATTATTATCTTCTTCCTCAATGGGGATGGTTGGCAGATTATAAGCTCTTTGGATGACTAGGGCATTCAGAACTGTATCTACTAGAAAGTGACCTCGTATTCTCTAGCATATGCTTTTCCAGAGAGCATGTGATGAACAGCATTTTCAGCATAGACAAGTTCCAACACATCTTTAAGCCCTGTTGCCGTCATCACATGACCGATGCTTCCAAGGTAGCTCATGATTGTGTGAAATCCTCCGAGGTTAAGGACTATCTTCCTCAGATCACTGTCAGCCTTTTCCCTGATGATAATGGTCTTGAACTTCCACCAAAGTGGCTGATCAAATGTGATGATTGGGGTGTCTCCATTGTGCTTACACTCCTTGGCGATGAAGTGGAGAGTCGAGTAGATGCAGGTGAGGTCATTTGGATTCATGTCAATCATGGGAAGGAGATGGAAGGATGCTTTTCCTGGATGAGGACCATTTGTTACTGCCTGCAGCAGCCCAGACCATGCAGGGCGCTGGGGTCTGAAACTCCACGCCGACTTCCATAGGACATCTATCTGCCAGCGTTCATCACTTGCACATATGTCTGGCAGCTTCTGGTAAAGTATTTTCTCACAACTGCCAGTCAAACATTTGTAGTACCTGATGTTGATCTTTGCATCATGAAGGCTGCAGTCTGCGGTGGACATCCTTGGGATGCTCTCATGTGAAACCAATCCTGGTGTTGAAGTAGACATGATCCCCATTCCATGAAACGTACCATGGCCATCGAGAGTTTGAATATTATGATCCACGTTATCGGCAATGAAGTGGGTAAAGTGTCCTGACGTGACCATGTTGGTGACATAGAATTTTGATGCAGCAGCTTTTGAAAAACGAAGCATTTCTGAATATGATAGACAGTATCCATGGCTATTTAAACTGTCAATTAGAAAGCGAGACCCAAACTGATGGTACATTTGCACTGCCAAACCATACTGCAGTGGTGCAAGTAAAGTCCTTGGTCTTGTTTGCTGCATAATACTCTGACCTATTGATCCCATTTCAAGATCCCTGGTGTCACTTTTGAAAATTTCACTCAGCAATATTCTAAGAGTCTGTGGTAAGTATGAAACATTTCCTTTTACAGATTTTAAATCCTCTGGTTTTGGATAGAAATCCAAGTTATCCTTCACATTCTTGATGTCTGACCTAATCAATGCTGCTGCTGCTGCTCTAACAATTTTCCTTTTTCTGCCTCCTCGTCATCTGCCTTTGGAGAGTCATAGAATTCCTGCAAGATCTTTGCAGCACTTGGTCGAATGGTGATAACATTGTCCCTGCCATTTACATTAGTGATTATTACATCTTGGCCAAGCTGCTTCTCGATTTTCTGACGCATGTAAACAGAGCTATAAGGTTCAGGACATATTTGCGACATTCTCTCCACCAAATCATTCACTGTTGTTTGTTCATTGTAATCTTCAATAAACTCATCTATCACACATAAAAATGCTTCCTCCCGTGATGCATCAACATTCCGACCAAGATGTTGTTTCTTTTTCACATGAATAGGTCCACGTTGCTCAAATTTACTCTCGTCTTGCTTCACATACTTACTGGGAACTTTCTTTCCAGTGAGAAAGTTGACACTACACACCTTATGATAAACAGCATCAACTGCAGGAAGGTCTCTTGCAACTGTGATACGTCTAGACACTGTCCCTCCCCACTCATCATCATGGCCCTTGCCCTCACAAGCTGACACTATCGATTTCTGGAAGTCCCACGTTCTTGCACTAAACACTTCCTCACCATGGTGCCGATCATCATTCACTATACGAGTTCCACAGAGAAAGCAACAATCCTTGAAAGAGAACTCCGGAACCTGAGAGCGGAGAATAGGTCTTGTGTCATCCTCATGTTTCCTTTTCGAGGACTTCGAGAATCGGAGCATTTAAAAATAATTAGGCGGCCATTTTGGATTTATGCTGATTACGTAATTTCCCGTCGTTGGATTTTGGGGGATTTTGGGTGGGATGTTCCTTGATACTCATACAACAACTTCCAACCATAAAACAAACTCTTGCAATTTGTTTGGGGTTTGGGGAACATTTTCATATTTTTTTCATATTATTAAGAGGTAATTTGTTTTGCTACCTCCGCCAACGAAGCTGACGGAGGTTGTATTTGCCTCTGTTTGTTAGTCTGTCTGTTTGACTTGTCTATCTGTAAACAAGATATATCATAATATTATGAACTGATGTTTTTGGTGAGCAGATAGGATATGCGCCGAAGAAGAAGTTGTTCATATTAGAACGTATCTGTAGAGTGCATACCTCCGCCAGTTTAGGCGGGTGTATGCGTTCTCCCGAGTGGCCCTCTGTGTGTGTGGTTTTTTTTGTGTTTTTTTTTTTTTTTAGTTACTATGCGGTGATTATGATACTTTTCATCAAGGCTCAGTTGCAATTTATAAAATATGATAAGTTTATATGTATTGTTTAACCCTTTCTGTACCAACGACTTCGGTTGAATTTAATGCTATCTTTAGACGATTTGATGCAGCTTGGGAAGGATATGTGGCAGTTGAAATGGTTGATTTAAATAGTGTAAAGCCTTATAATTTCTAGAGATCCTACCTAAACTGAATAAAATCGATTAGTACTAGCCAGAATCAACTAAACATGATGTCGACGGTACAGAAGAGGTTAAAGCAAATCCTTCTATTAAGGGGGTAGTACTCGCTTTTTATGTTTAACATATTAGTTTTGAGATTTTAAGACGTTCGTTCCGTTAGTTTGACAATTACGAGACCTTTTGCCCCATTTCTTTGTCAATTTTGAGACCTTTCGTGCCATTTAGGTGTCGATTTTTTCCTGGTGAGCGATAGCGAGCCTGTAATTTTAGAAGAAATCCGCCTTCGGCCGGGACATGTTTCTACCGAAAAATTTACAAATTTATCTTGGAAAGGGGGTCTAGGGGGTATTTTTGTAAAGCTTGATGGAGGTCTAGCGAAGAAACTCAAAAATAAAAATATATATAAATAATTAAAACCAAAAACTAAGCAGTACCCCCTTAATGTTCCCCTCTTCTCCACTACTCCCACATTCTTTCCCCCCCCCCCCCCCCCCCCCGAACAGTTGTGCCTGCCACTCACTCACTCTTAGCCAAACACCCCCTTACCATAACACATTGTATCCTTTAACCCTCTGACTCACATTTACTTAAGGGGGGATGGGCCGGTTTTCTGCCCCCCTCCCCCCCCCCTCCCCTTCTCCCTCGTGATTAGCCCCATTGGTTTCTAGATTTAAAGACGCTCTGCCCATTAGTTTGACGATTTTACGACTTTACACCCCATTTATTTGTCAATATTATGATCTTTCGTGCCATTGTAGGTGTCGATTTTTTCTGACGAGCGATAGCGAACCTATAATTTTACGAGTAACCGGCCTTCGGCCAGAACATTTTTCTACCGAAAAATGTACAAATTAATCTTGAAGGTGTAGTCTAGAGGGTGTGTTCTACAGATTGATGGAGGTCTACGGAGGAAGCTAAGCAAATAATAACAAGATAAAACAATAAGCAAATTAATACGTCCATCTCCCCTTTAAGGTGCAGATTCACAAGAAAGCTTTTACCGTCAAGTATTATTAGAATGGCAATTTTGTAACTCAACTTTAATAGAAATGTTGGTACTTTAAAAAAAAAAAAAAAAAAAAAAAAACACACACACACGCAGACACACACACACACACACACATCTAGCAGTCTCTACCGTCGCAAAGTATTCCTGATTGTCTTTAAGAATTAAATTGCCGATTATAAGTTGCCAGAAAATATCCTGGTGTGACTTCATTGGAGAGAGTACAACGTAGAACGACAACAATTATCCATAATATTAGAAATCTTCCGTATGAAGAAAGGTTGAAGAAATTAGGCTTACATTCGTTAGAGAGACGCAGAGTTAGAGCGGATATGATAGAGGTATTCAAATGGGTTAGTGGGATTACTAAAGGGGACATGACAAATGTACTAAAGCTCAGTGATAGCGAAAGAAATCGTACAAATGGTTTCAAATTAGATAAATTTAATTTCAAGAAAGACGGCAAATATTGGTTTGGTAACAGAGTTGTAGATTGGTGGAATAGGCTACCTATTCCATCAAGGAACGTTCGAGCCAAAATGCCTGGACACATGGAGTTTGAAGCAATTTAAGTCATAGGAAAAGGGAAAGACTGATTCCGGGAGGGAGTTCCAGAGCTCAGCTGTTGAATAAAAGAAAGACTGAGAATAGTGTTTCACTCTTGGGTTGGAGAGTTGCACAGAGTAGGGGTGGCATTGTGTTGCTAGACGGGTACTACGTACTCTACGTAGAGGTGGTGGTATAAACTGAGAAAGTTCTGAGGAACACTGATTATTGTAATAGCGATAGAATAGTGAGAGAGATGCAACATTGCGGCGAAGAGAGAGAGAGTTTGCAGAGAGTTGGTGAGTGGACGGGAGTTAATGATACAGAAAGCTTTCCTTTCTACTTTGTCTAGGAGTGCGGTGTGAGAGGATCCTCCACACACATGTGAACAATACTCAATACAAGGACGCACTGTGCCCCTGTGCAGAGCAAGAAGCTATGCAGGGGTAAAGAACCCCTTGAGGCGGTTGAGCACACCAAGCTTCAGGGAGGCTGCCTTAGCAAGACTGGTAATATGGTCCTTCCAAGTGAGAGCAGAAGAAAAGGAGACACCGAGAATACTGAGAGAAGATGAAGGATTGATTTTTGTATTGATGAAGAGTAAGGGATTGTCCTCTGGAAGTTCCGAATGGGTAGTAAGATGAAGAAATTGGGTTTTGGAAGCATTAAAGGTAACAAGGTTTTCTCTGCCCCAATTGGAAATAGTAGTTAGATCAGAAGATAAGTGTTGCATGGCTTCATTACGTTTGTCGTTGAGGGATTGCTGGCTGGGGCGTTCAGGAAAACTAATTGAGTAGTGTAAGGTAGTCATCTGCGTATGAATGTGAAATACCGGGGACCAGCCAACAAGAGCAAGACACCACCATGAACCTGCTCCCATATCCAGACAACAGCCAAATCAACCAGTGCCGTATTGCCAGCATATCAAGCAGGCCGAAGATCACAAAATCCCTTCTGTCACAGACACCGCTTAAACCAGGTCATGTTAGGGAAAACGAGTCAAACCCCCTTCACGTGATAGAAAACGTGTCACTCCCCCTTTCTAGGAGAATGAGCGCGTCCAAACCCCCCCCCCCCCCACCAGGACCTACCCTACCCCCACCAGGACATACCCTACCCCCAGCCAGACCTTCTCTATTTTGAAGAAGTTTTTATAAAAGTTTGCCACCAAAACCACCAATATCCCCCTGAATCTTCTGCCCAAAGCGAACTTAACTATGGCAGCTAAGTGAACAAACAAGTAGAAACACAAGATCACCTGCCCTCTAAAGTCACCTCCATACAACAGGAAAATTCTCTACTTTCCCCACCGTCAGAAATCCTTTTTTCATTACCCCAGCAATATAAATAAACGAGGAACATCCCAGCCAGTCCGGAGAAATAACCCTCATATTTTTAGTATAAATCATAAGCTCACAATTAATACAAAACCTCTCCCCACCATGCCCCTGCTGCCCTGAGAAGACAGCCACTTAACCCTAACTAAAAAGTTAGTAGGATCTCAACTGACCCAGAGAGAGTTAGGCAAAACTGACCTAGTTAAACAGTACAGTCGAGTGCTTCTCCCTAGGGCGAACACACTTAACTGGTAACTTACACATTTCAGATAAAGATTCCGTAGGGCCCAGCCATTCTCCCCTTAAACTCTTGACAAGCAGCCTTGGTTAAACAGTCGATTAGCTCTTCCTCGGACGAACCTAATTAACTGCTAATCAATAAAATAGGAAATAAGATATCTGTCAAGGCTAACCTTGGATCCTTGAAGAATCTTATCATTAGTCCAAACAAGTGTGTCGAATTGTGATCCCGAAGAAAGGACGTAGAAGAAAGAAAGAAAGCATTACCTACCTGGACGTGTGCTGATACTGTGACCTACCCCTTGGTCAAACAGGAGGGACAACTGACCTCCCCAGCATGTGTGCACCAGAGTCTCTACGGGCTCCTTCCCTTTCTACTCAAATCCTTTAAGTAACTTATTGTTTTGTAAAATGTTATGAAGATTACAGTAAGGGTTAATAAGATATGCTATGATTCACATTAACGTAAACTTTGAAGATTTTCCATTCTTCACTTCTCTTAGATATCCATAACTCGATTTAGAGAGACCACCACACTTCTATCAGTGGGATAAATATATTTATAATTCTTCGAGTACAGTCTCCTGTATTCTTGTGTGGAGTAATATAGTTTTGTATTCGGGAAATTATACATGCACCTATACACGTATAGCCTAACTAAATTGAAATCTTATTCAGATTTTTGTTTTTATGCTATATCATCAACAGGGTACATAAGATATAGATGAGTTGTTCACAGAGCATTTTACCATTCAGTCTCTTTATTTGACTATTATTAATTATCATGCTTCATTCACATAGTATTTAGTTTGAGTTTTTTCTAACTCTATTTAACGTCGCATTAATCATTCGCCCGGCGAGGATATTTTCAGTCACGCATACATGACTATTGTATTTATTTAAACCATTTATGAACTTATGTTCATTACTTTGACTCTTCGAGTTCTTTAACCCTTGTCTAGCGAGGGGTTTTGGGCTTATTTGGGCATATTCAGGCCCTCCTAAATGATAAATAAAGTATCTGCATGAAAAGAAATGTATTCAGCAAAAAACTAGGCGCTAAGAGCTTCAAAATGAGACCAGAACGAGCTACGTAGCACTCGTGGTTCTCATACAGTGGTACCAGTAACATGGGAGTTTAGCGTATAGCGGTATATTTTTTCCAGCTACGCTCACTACTGGCTACACTGCCGGCCTCTCAAGAACACAGGGAGGGTGAGTCAGTGGGCGGCGGTAGGCCCTGGGAGTCGGACGTGTGGCCCACTGCACTCCTGGCCATTTGCACTCGATTTTAACCCTTTAAAAGCCATAATAATGCTCCTAACTTGCTGCAAATTGGCGTCCGGCTATAGCCGGGCGCCCCTCTTTAAGGGTTAAGGTAATTCTCCTGTAAACTTTGCTTTAACGTAAAGGTTAAATTTAAATCAAATAGTACCTTGATTACCATAACCTCAGTGCTGTATGTATGTTGTCGCAGTAACTAAAATTTACACTCAGTGCGTAGCTACCTCGCCCCTGCTAAATTCCCTTCCAGGTACTATTTATTGCTTGAGACTAAATCTCTCTGTGTACACCTGTTCTGTGTTTACGATAGAACATTCAATCAGTATTATTTGTACTGTTGTATAGCCTAATCTATTTTCTTCTAGGTCATCAGTTATCTTAGGACTAATTCCATTTATGATTCATGTTTAGTATTCGTCGAAGTGATTCCTAAAGGGCCCTTCACACAGTCAGGAGTGCGAGCTAGAATCACTAGGAGTAATGACTCCTGTTGATTCCTGGGAATATGACCGCGAGTGTCCGAAATTCCATGTGCCCTCACGACAGAGTAGGAGTCAGCGGGAGTGTCCCTGCGAGACACAAGGAGTCACAGGGAGTCACAGAGCATCACTGGGAGTTGTTAGGAATGACCTGTGTCGCGCGGCTACCAACTCGTGGTGAGATGTTGCCACCAACTCACAGTAGACTTGCTGCTTACGCAGGGGCTCTCACAGACGGAAGCACTGGACATACGTGCCTCCACTGTGAGCCTCCAGGCATGTGTGAGACCCTATAATTTAAAATTGCCATCCCTCATGTATGTCTCTTGTAAGCTATAACTACAGTCCTCTAATATCATCATTAAGTATTATGACTGTATTCATACATCATTAAAGACAATAATAGAATATGATAAGTCTGTATTAATATGTACCTTACGGTCATTATATCAATGCTTACTATAATTTAAGAAACAAATATATGTAAAGCATTCTCCAAAGAGTGCCAAGTTAATCCTTCACACATTTTTCGTTTTCCTTCGTTAGCGAGTTCTGTAATATTTCATAATATTACCTAAAATGGGTAACAATAATAGGTTATGTTAGTTTGGTTAGGTTAGGTTAGGGAAGTTGGAGAACTTGTAAACAAGAAGTAGACTAGTGTAACATTGACCATATATTGTTCACATTATTAAATACCTCACCTACAGTAATTTCCTTCTCTACACACAATCACTGTGTTTAATACAACGTCTTGTGGGCAATTGTACTTACACAGGTTCATACTAGGCCTATTTATAATGTTTGACCAAGAAAACTAAAGTACCTGTATATATTATACTTTCTGGTGAGGAGTATTAGTTTTATATGATTTTTTTTTTTTTAATCCACCTTCATTTCACTTTGAGATAGCTTGAGAATGCACCTACAATTAATAAATACTGCGAAATTGTCTGGGGAGGGGGGGAATCCCCAGCTAGGTAGGCTCGCTTTGCTCACCACCTACACCCATGAATAGTGGCCCTTTATTACATGTGCGACCACTACAGGTATCTCTGTGGGCACCCCTGCCGCTTGGAGAGCATGCTCGGTGCCTCCCAGTGGCTCCTGGTGGTTCCTGATGACTCCCGTCGATTCCCAGTGACCCTCAGTAACTCGCATGTATTACCTATCCATATCCCAGTGACTCCCGGTGAAACTGAGAACTGAAAATGAAACAGAACACTGTCTGCGATTTAGATAGGAGTCACTGGGAGTCACCAGGACTCACTGGGATGTCACTGAGAGTCACCAGGACTCACTGGGAGTCACCAGGACTCACTGGGAGTAACTGGGAGTGTTCTGACTCGCGGCGAGAACTTTAAACACGGTGAACATTTTGTCGGACAGGGCCAATCGCCCGGTACTAGTCGGGAGTCACTGGGAGTCTAACAGGAGTCACTAGGAAACCTAGAGTCATTAGGAGTCATCGATTTTCACCGCGAATAGGCCCAGGAGTCCGAATTTTCACCTACTCCTAGTGATTCTAGCTTGCACTCTTGACTGTGTGAAGGGCCCTTTACCCTAGAAGGGCTTTCGATTTACATGACCACTATCTGATTTGTTCCCTAGCCATTTAAGGAATAAAACTTGTGAAACTCAATTGTGTATTCTGTGTCATTGATTATTATTGTTGCAAGATTTATAATATTGAAGTTCGTTACGCTCCAGTGAGAGTGTTCAGGTTCCCCATTCTTTCCTAAGGTGGAAAAAGCGGAATCACTATCAAACACGTTAAATTATAACGTCGCATAACAGAATGAAAGGGACTGGAGGTACAGTTGAGAAGATCATTTATGAAAATTAGAAAGAGAATGGGAGATAGGACAGAGCCCTGAGAAACAACGGAGTTGATAGGATGAGGAAGTCAGCGATGGCAATCCACAACCGCAGCTATGGAACGGCCTGAAAGGAAATTAGAGACACAGGCACAGATGGAGAGATAGAAACCGAAGAAGGGTAATTTAGAAATTAAAGATTTGTGCCAGACTCTATCGAAGGCCTTCGATATGTCTACTGCAATAGAATAGGTCTCACCGAAGTCAAGAAAGGAGGATGACCAAGAGTTAGTAAGATATGAAAGAAGATCACCAGTAGAGCGACCATTAAGGAAGACTACTACTGGCGATCTGAGAGTAGATTATGAGAAAGAAATGCTTAAGAACTTTGAATGCAAGAATAGTTTAAAAAACTTTAGAGATACAAGAGATGAGAGCAATTGGACGATAGTTGGAGGGTTGAGAGCGGTCACCCTTCTTTGGGTCAGGTTGAATAAGAGCAAACTTCCAGCAACAAGAGAAGACGTTAGAGGAGAGACAGAGACAAAAGAGTTTGCCTAGGCAGGGAATCAGCACGGAACCACAGTTTTTTAGTACAACAGGAGGAACACCGTCCGGACCGTACGCCTTCTTAGTATTAAGCCCAGAGAGGGTAGAAAGTACATCTTTAGAAGAGATTAGAATAATAGGCATAAGTATGAGAGAGGGGGGTGGAGAGGGAGGAATAGCACCGGAATCATCCAAAGTGGAGTCTCTAGCAAAAGTTTGAGCAAAAAGTTCAGCTTTGTCAGAGGAAGAAGTGATGGTTGTGCCATCAGAGTGGAAAGGGTGAGCGAAAGACGAGGAAGAAAAATTGTTGAAGAGATTTTTGGCTAGATGCCAGAAAGCTTGGGAAGAGATAGGCCTAGAGTTGGATAGTTCAGTGCATTTATTATTGATGAAAGAGTGCTTTGCAAATCGAAGAACAGATTTGGCTTGATTCCGGCCAGAAACATAGGAAGTATGAGATTCTTGAGTTTTAAGGCGTCGGTACTGTTTGAATGCTTCCTCCTTTTTGCGGCCAGCAGTAGAACAAGCGTGAGTAAACCAAGATGCCCGAGAGGATTACCTCGGTAATTCGTTCAGCATTCTCAGAGGGTCCCCGGCCACAGAAACAAAAGTAATTCTATGGTAAATCAAAGAAGTACTGCCAAAGAGCCTCCCAGTCGGCAGCGCCAAAGTGCCACAAGCGCCACCGGTTGGGAGGATCGGGTGGCCGTACTGGAGAGATAGGACAGGTGACAGATATTAGTCTATGGTCGGAGGAGCCCAAAGGAGAGAAAAGATTATAGTATAAGCAGAAGGGTTAGAGGTTAGAAATAAGTCAAGAATGTTGGGTCGATCTCTGAAGCGATCCGGGATATGGGTGGGTTGCTGGACTAGCTGCTCTAGGTCACTTAGGATAGAAAAGATGTAGGCTTGTTCACCAGGTTGGTCAGTGGAAACAAAGGAGAGCCATTGGTGGTGGTGAACGTTGAAATCTCCTAGGATGGAGATTTCTACGAAATGAGAGATGGATAGAATGTGTTCCACTTTAGAAGTTAGGTAGTCAAAACATTTTGGATAGTCAGTAGAATTAGGGGAGAGATACACAGCGCAGAAATGTTTAGTTGAGAGTGACAAGAAAGATTTAGCCAGAGAGTTGAGAATTCAGAAGAGTCTAAGTTGGAAACACGAGAGAAAGCGAGGTTGTTGAGCACATATACGCAACATCCACGTTTGGCTTGAAACTGAGGATAGAGATAGTAGGAGGATACAGAGAAAGGTTTGCTGTCAGTAGTCCCAGACACCTGAGTTTCGGTGAGAAACAGAAGATCAGGGTTGGCAGAGGAGAGGTGGTGTTCCACAGAGTGGAAGTTAGAGGAAAGGCCACGAATGTTGCAGACATTTATAGTAAGAGTAGAAGGTAGTGGTCAAGGGCATTTAGGGGAGTCGTTTCCAGCGGTCAATCTGATGGGTGCATTTTTGGTCTCCCCCCCCCCCCCCTCTGGGGACTCAGAGGTGGGTCGTGATTGTGTCATAATTGTTTTCAAAAGATAGTGTAGTATGTAAGGTGTTTGTAATATATATAATGTAATGATAGGAGGAGAATGTGTTTTGGAGGGCAGGCTGGGGTTGCCCTAAATTTTGATGAGGCACTGAAACGATCATCTAGGGAGGCCAGGTCTTGAAACAGGAGTTTCAGCTCTCCTTATCAGTCACCTAGCACTCCCCAGGAGTACCGCCCTGTTTGGCTGGTGCCTACAGCCTCCTCCTAACAATCTGGAGGTGGGATTCCCAGTCCCAACCTCCAGGGGCTATCTGCGCCACAAAGTGACGGGCGATGGTCCTTTTAATATGTTTTTGTTAGTTTTGGATGTAGATAGTATATTAATGGCCCTTTTAACATGTGTTTTGTTAGTTTTAGCTGTAAACTGTATATACTGAGAGTATTTTAACATGTTTCTGTTAGATTTAACTTTAGATAGTATAACAATGGACCTCTTAACATAGTTTGTGTTATTTTTAGCTGTTAATTGTATACATGAGTGCCATATTAATTTAGAATAAGAGTCCCTTCCTAATCAGTCATCACATTTATCAGCATCTTTAATTTCATAAACATTGAAAGTCATATGTAGGCCTAAGTTTCATAAGAAGCGCATTACCTTATGACGTATTTCCTTGTGTTCGGTTAGTAATAATTTAGCAAGATATAATGGTCAAGAACGTTACATCCAATGGAAACACATTCTATATCAGCATTATGAGAACCTATATACAGTAGCTACACAATTTTCCTTAGCTCTTAAGAAGTCTACTACTACTAACACTCATTCTGTTATGAATATATTTTATATAAAATCTCTATGAAGCCAATTCTCAATTTGTTGTTCAGTTACTCTTTAGCGTATCAAGGTGCTTGAAATCATAGTATATAAAATATATATATATATATGCGTGTATATATAGTTTTATTGAGATTACGTGGGAAAGATCTCTCTCTCTCTCTCTCTAGTACTATGCCTGATCAGTGGAAGCTCGCCAACGTAACACCGATATTTAAAAAAGGCCGCAAATCCTTACCCAGTAACTATCGGCCAATTAGCTTAACCTCAGTTGTATGTAAAATGCTAGAAACACTCAAAAGAGACAGACTCGTTAATCACTTACAGGAAAATAACATACTAATTAAAGATACTCAACACGGCTTTCGTAACAAACGTTCCTGCTTAACAAACCTCTTAGACTTCTTGCACGATATCCTCAACCTCTATGATGAGAGTAAGGCTGTAGATATTATATACCTTGATTTTCAAAAGGCCCTTGACAAAGTTCCCCACAAACGTTTACTGCTAAAACTAAAAGCGCATGGTGTGTTGAAATGGATAGAAAATTGGCTTAACGATATCGACAGAAAGCAACGAGTAGTCATAAACGGTAAGGTATCTAAATAGACCAATGTAAGTAGTGAGGTACTCCAAGGATCGGTACTAGGACCAATTCTCTTTCTGATTTACATCAACGACATAGATGACGGTCTCACCTGTACAATCTGAAAGTTTGCTGACGATACAAAAATTGCAAATAGCGTACTCTCAAAAGAACAAGTTGAGGATATGCCACACAATCTAGATAAGTTGTCATGTTGGGCACAAATTTGGCAAATGAGTTTCAATGCGGATAAATGTAAAGTACTACATATTGGAAACCGAAATGACAAAGCAATCAATTCGATGAATGGCACTCAGCTTAAGAGTTTAGACAGAGAAACTGATATGGGAGTAACATTATCGAGTATCCTACAACAGAGTCAACAATGTTCGGAAGTTGTTAAGAAAGCAAACAAAATAATTGCCTTTATAGGCAGGTCATTTGAGAATAAATCCAAAGAAGTTATCCTAACTCTTTACAATTCCTTAGTCCGCCCTCTTCTGGAATACTGCGTTCATTGCTGGTGCCCTTATTACCAAAAAGATATAGCCAAGGTAGAACAAGTTCAACGTAGAGTTACCAAAATTAATAGCCTAAAGAACAAACCATGCGAGGAGTGTCTTAAATAATTAAATCTATTTCCTTTAACCCAACGCAGATTAAGAGGCGACTTGATTAAAGTGCTCAAAATCATCAAAGGCATTGGCAATATGAACAGTAGTAAGTATTTCACTATCGACCAATCTAATTACACGCGGGGTCACGGTTGCAAAATTATTGGTAACACTTTTAACTCATACGAATCTAAGAATTTCTTTTTCAATTGAGTTGTTAACTTGTGGAATGGGTTTCCCCGAGATGTTATAGAATGCAGCACCGTTGATTCTCTTAAACTTCGCCTAGACAAATAGTTTGCCTAAAAACCTGCGACTGACTGCGTTTGTAAATTAATAACTATATGTTATTCCTCCGTCAGATTCATCAAAAATTATTGCATATATATATTACTAAGACGTTACTCTTTTTCCAGATATACGAAAGATCACTTATAACTGTGTTATGTTACTAACCCATCTGTCCCCTACTAACATCCTAATCCTGCCACGGACATTAGTTCCAGGGCAGTAGTTCCCTTTCCAATTTTCCCCCACCCACTCAAAAACCACTATTTGGACACTTGATCCTCAGTGTTTTGGAGGACAAGCAGCCTAGAGGTGTCACTAGACCCGTTGTTGCTTGATTTAATTTGTACTCCTTTGTACTCTCTCTCTCTCTCTCTTGCTAATGGGCCAATATACCTTATACCAGCTCACTCCTCTTCTCCTGCCTTGCCTCCCACCCTTTAAGGAGAAAAGGTCGGTTTTTCTGGACACCCTTCTCCCTCATGCTTAGCCCCATTCGTTTGGCGATTTTAAGACCTTTCGCCCCTTTTCTTTGTCAATATTAAGACTGTTCGTGTAAATATGGTGTCGATTTTTTCCTGATAGCGAACCTGTAATTTAGGAGGAACCGGGACATTTTTCTACCGAAAAATGTGCAAATATATCTTGAAAGGGGATCCTGGGGTTGTTTTTTTAAGTTTGATGGAGGTCTAGGGAGGAAACTAGAAAAATAATAAATAAGTGAAAACAATAACCAAAAAGTGAACCATTCCTCCTTAACCCATTCAGTACCGGTGACGTCCTTTCGTTATATTCTGGTGACTATCTATCTATTTATTGCCGGACGCCTTACTCCCCATAATGGGGGGTGGTCATACACAAAATGCCCCCAAGCGGACCTATCCCCTGTAAGAGGGACAACCCATGCCAGTTTACTGAGGACTTACAGGATTGACCACTCAATTTAGGGTCCGTCCGACTCAGAGGCTTTTTATGTAATTTGTAAGCACTATTTTTTCTACAGTGGTGTGCGGCTAATCCATCCACTAACCTGCTACAAGGCTGACGAGTCCCATCCACCCAGATTTATATAAGGTTATCTCCCCTAGATGCGTTGCCGACCAAGGCCAATGAGTCCCATTCACCCGTATTAGACGATTTTGTTAGGAATGACATCTACCCATTACAGACTATCTCAATGAATCCTTTAAGCTACCATATATCCTTCCTAAGCTATCATATATCCTTCCTAAGCTACCATATATCCTTCCTAAGCTACCATATATCCTTCCTAAGCTATCATATATCCTTCCTAAGCTACCATATATCCTTCCTAAGCTACCATATATCCTTCCTAAGCTACCATATATCCTTCCCAAGCTACCATATATCCTTCCTAAGCTACCATATATCCTTCCTAAGCTATCATATATCCTTCCTAAGCTACCATATATCCTTCCTAAGCTACCATATATCCTTCCTAAGCTACCATATATCCTTCCTAAGCTACCATATATCCTTCCTAAGCTACCATATATCCTTCCTAAGCTATCATATAATCTTCCTAAGCTACCATATATCCTTCCTAAGCTACCATATATCCTTCCTAAGCTACCATATATCCTTCCTAAGCTACCATATATCCTTCCTAAGCTATCATATACAGTAATCTTCCTAAGCTATCATATAATCTTCCTAAGCTACCATATATCCTTCCTAAGCTACCATATATCCTTCCTAAGCTACCATATATCCTTCCTAAGCTATCATATAATCTTCCTAAGCTATCATATAATCTTCCTAAGCTATCATATAATCTTCCTAAGCTATCATATAATCTTCCTAAGCTACCATATATCCTTCCTAAGCTACCATATATCCTTCCTAAGCTATCATATAATCTTCCTAAGCTATCATATAATCTTCCTAAGCTACCATATATCCTTCCTAAGCTATCATATATCCTTCCTAAGCTATCATATAATCTTCCTAAGCTATCATATAATCTTCCTAAGCTACCATATATCCTTCCTAAGCTACCATATATCCTTCCTAAGCTATCATATAATCTTCCTAAGCTACCATATATCCTTCCTAAGCTACCATATATCCTTCCTAAGCTATCATATAATCTTCCTAAGCTACCATATATCCTTCCTAAGCTACCATATATCCTTCCTAAGCTATCATATAATCTTCCTAAGCTATCATATAATCTTCCTAAGCTACCATATATCCTTCCTAAGCTACCATATATCCTTCCTAAGCTATCATATAATCTTCCTAAGCTATCATATAATCTTCCTAAGCTATCATATAATCTTCCTAAGCTACCATATATCCTTCCTAAGCTACCATATATCCTTCCTAAGCTATCATATATCCTTCCTAAGCTACCATATATCCTTCCTAAGCTACCATATATCCTTCCTAAGCTACCATATATCCTTCCTAAGCTATCATATAATCCTTTAAGCTACCATATATCCTTCCTAAGCTACCATATATCCTTCCTAAGCTATCATATATCCTTCCTAAGCTATCATATATCCTTCCTAAGCTACCATATATCCTTCTAAGCTACCATATATCCTTCCTAACCATATATCCTTCCTAAGCTATCATATATCCTTCCTAAGCTATCATATATCCTTCCTAAGCTACCATATATCCTTCCTAAGCTATCATATATCCTTCCTAAGCTATCATATATCCTTCCTAAGCTACCATATATCCTTCCTAAGCTATCATATATCCTTCCTAAGCTATCATATATCCTTCCTAAGCTACCATATATCCTTCCTAAGCTATCATATATCCTTCCTAAGCTATCATATATCCTTCCTAAGCTACCATATATCCTTCCTAAGCTATCATATATCCTTCCTAAGCTATCATATATCCTTCCTAAGCTACCATATATCCTTCCTAAGCTATCATATATCCTTCCTAAGCTATCATATATCCTTCCTAAGCTACCATATATCCTTCCTAAGCTATCATATATCCTTCCTAAGCTACCATATATCCTTCCTAAGCTATCATATATCCTTCCTAAGCTACCATATATCCTTCCTAAACTATCATATAATATTCCTAAGCTATCATATATCCTTCCTAAGCTATCATATATCCTTCCTAAGCTACCATATATATCCTTCCTAAGCTATCATATATCCTTCCTAAGCTATCATATATCCTTCCTAAGCTACCATATATCCTTCCTAAGCTATCATATATCCTTCCTAAGCTACCATATATCCTTCCTAAGCTACCATATATCCTTCCTAAGCTATCATATATCCTTCCTAAGCTATCATATATCCTTCCTAAGCTACCATATATCCTTCCTAAGCTATCATATATCCTTCCTAAGCTATCATATATCCTTCCTAAGCTACCATATATCCTTCCTAAGCTACCATATATCCTTCCTAAGCTATCATATATCCTTCCTAAGCTACCATATATCCTTCCTAAGCTACCATATATCCTTCCTAAGCTATCATATATCCTTCCTAAGCTACCATATATCCTTCCTAAGCTACCATATATCCTTCCTAAGCTATCATATATCCTTCCTAAGCTATCATATATCCTTCCTAAGCTACCATATATCCTTCCTAAGCTACCATATATCCTTCCTAAGCTATCATATATCCTTCCTAAGCTATCATATATCCTTCCTAAGCTACCATATATCCTTCCTAAGCTACCATATATCCTTCCTAAGCTATCATATATCCTTCCTAAGCTACCATATATCCTTCCTAAGCTATCATATATCCTTCCTAAGCTATCATATATCCTTCCTAAGCTACCATATATCCTTCCTAAGCTATCATATATCCTTCCTAAGCTATCATATATCCTTCCTAAGCTACCATATATCCTTCCTAAGCTATCATATATCCTTCCTAAGCTACCATATATCCTTCCTAAGCTATCATATAATCTTCCTAAGCTACCATATATCCTTCCTAAGCTATCATATATCCTTCCTAAGCTACCATATATCCTTCCTAAGCTACCATATATCCTTCCTAAGCTACCATATATCCTTCCTAAGCTATCATATATCCTTCCTAAGCTACCATATATCCTTCCTAAGCTATCATATATCCTTCCTAAGCTATCATATATCCTTCCTAAGCTACCATATATCCTTCCTAAGCTATCATATATCCTTCCTAAGCTATCATATATCCTTCCTAAGCTACCATATATCCTTCCTAAGCTATCATATATCCTTCCTAAGCTATCATATATCCTTCCTAAGCTACCATATATCCTTCCTAAGCTATCATATATCCTTCCTAAGCTATCATATATCCTTCCTAAGCTACCATATATCCTTCCTAAGCTATCATATATCCTTCCTAAGCTACCATATATCCTTCCTAAGCTATCATATAATCTTCCTAAGCTACCATATATCCTTCCTAAGCTATCATATAATCTTTAAGCTACCATATATCCTTCCTAAGCTACCATATATCCTTCCTAAGCTATCATATATCCTTCCTAAGCTACCATATATCCTTCCTAAGCTATCATATATCCTTCCTAAGCTACCATATATCCTTCCTAAGCTATCATATATCCTTCCTAAGCTATCATATAATCTTTAAGCTACCATATATCCTTCCTAAGCTATCATATATCCTTCCTAAGCTACCATATATCCTTCCTAAGCTATCATATAATCTTTAAGCTACCATATATCCTTCCTAAGCTACCATATATCCTTCCTAAGCTATCATATAATCCTTTAAGCTATCATATATCCTTCCTAAGCTATCATATATCCTTCCTAAGCTACCATATATCCTTCCTAAGCTATCATATATCCTTCCTAAGCTACCATATATCCTTCCTAAGCTACCATATATCCTTCCTAAGCTATCATATAATCCTTTAAGCTATCATATATCCTTCCTAAGCTATCATATATCCTTCCTAAGCTACCATATATCCTTCCTAAGCTATCATATATCCTTCCTAAGCTACCATATATCCTTCCTAAGCTACCATATATCCTTCCTAAGCTATCATATAATCCTTTAAGCTATCATATATCCTTCCTAAGCTATCATATATCCTTCCTAAGCTATCATATATCCTTCCTAAGCTATCATATATCCTTCCTAAGCTATCATATATCCTTCCTAAGCTACCATATATCCTTCCTAAGCTATCATATATCCTTCCTAAGCTATCATATATCCTTCCTAAGCTATCATATATCCTTCCTAAGCTATCATATATCCTTCCTAAGCTATCATATATCCTTCCTAAGCTACCATATATCCTTCCTAAGCTATCATATATCCTTCCTAAGCTATCATATATCCTTCCTAAGCTATCATATATCCTTCCTAAGCTACCATATATCCTTCCTAAGCTATCATATATCCTTCCTAAGCTATCATATATCCTTCCTAAGCTATCATATATCCTTCCTAAGCTATCATATATCCTTCCTAAGCTACCATATATCCTTCCTAAGCTATCATATATCCTTCCTAAGCTATCATATATCCTTCCTAAGCTATCATATATCCTTCCTAAGCTATCATATATCCTTCCTAAGCTATCATATATCCTTCCTAAGCTATCATATATCCTTCCTAAGCTATCATATATCCTTCCTAAGCTATCATATATCCTTCCTAAGCTATCATATATCCTTCCTAAGCTACCATATATCCTTCCTAAGCTATCATATATCCTTCCTAAGCTATCATATATCCTTCCTAAGCTATCATATATCCTTCCTAAGCTATCATATATCCTTCCTAAGCTATCATATATCCTTCCTAAGCTACCATATATCCTTCCTAAGCTATCATATATCCTTCCTAAGCTACCATATATCCTTCCTAAGCTACCATATATCCTTCCTAAGCTATCATATATCCTTCCTAAGCTACCATATATCCTTCCTAAGCTACCATATATCCTTCCTAAGCTACCATATATCCTTCCTAAGCTACCATATATCCTTCCTAAGCTACCATATATCCTTCCTAAGCTATCATATATCCTTCCTAAGCTATCATATAATCTTCTATATGTAGCTGAAGGCAAATAAGAAAGACGTCATCGGTACAGAAGGGGTTAACCTCAATCCTCCTCCTCTTAAGGGAGCCCACCTCGTGTTTTTATCCCTCTCTCCCTCTCTCTCTGGGTTGTATCCATTCGGCCCCATTCAGCCTACTGTTTTAAGACGTTTATCCCTATCCAAGTGTTGTTATTTTCCTGGCGAGCGGTAGCGAGCCAGCATATTTTGATTAATTTAATTGATAGCAAGCTAAATTTGTACATTTTTCGATAGCAAAATTTCTCCGGCGAAGCCAGATTTCTCCATACAATGCTGGCTCGATATCGCTCGCCAGGAAGAAATCGACACCTGGGTGGGGATAAACGTCTTAAAACAGTAAGGTAGGCTGAATGGAGCCGAATGGATACAGGCAAGAAAAAAAAGAGAAAAAAAGGAAGAAACAAAAGCAGGTCACCCCTCTTAAAATACGTATGTAACTTTTCCTCTTTTTTTTTCTTCCTCTACTTCCTGCTCCCTAGATATCCATAAAGTTTTAAGAAAATACCCCCAAGACCACTTTCGAGATAAATAATGCCCTGGCAATAAGCTGGTTCCTCCTAAATCGCTCGCCACGAAAACAAAATATCAACATCTAAAAGGTCTTGAAATTGACAAAGAAATAAGGTGAAAGGTCTTAAAATTGACATGGAAATAAGGTGAATGATCTTAAAATTGTCAAATTATAGGGCAAAATGTCTTATATTCTCCAAACAAATGGGGCGAACGTCTTGACAAATAAATAGAATGAAAGGTCTTAAAATCGCCAAACTAATGGAGCGAACGTCTTATAATCTCAAAAACTAATGGTGCTGAACATGAGGCAGACGGGGGTCCAGAAAGCCCCCCCACCCTTTAACTTCAATCCTCCTTCTCCTCCTACAATCCTTGCTCCTACCCCTTTCTTTTCTTCTGCTTCTTCTTCTACTCCTCCATATTTTCCTCTTCTTTTTCCACCTCCTTGATCTTTTTCTTTAGTCTTTTTCTTTACTTTATGTACTCCCTTTCTCCCCCGATACCTTCCCTCCTCCCTCCCTCCTATTACCAGTTTCCTTCTTCCTTCTCTACATTCCCCCCCCCTCTCCTCCTCTTATTCCTGCCCCGCCTTTTCTCCTTCTCCTTCTCCTCAACTCTTCCTCCTCTTCCGTTTTATATCCCCACTTCCTCCTTCTTGTCCCAGCCTACCAAGCTAATATTAAGTATTGACCTAACTAACCAACTACCTTTCTCTCTCTCTCTCTCGTTGCCTTATTATTGTTTACCTGTAACTACCACGCCTATATAACTTGGGATCCTAATTCGTTATGAGGGACCCTTTACAATCTATCTATCTATTACCAGGTCCTCTATCTCCACCCTCTTGTTAATGTTTGTCATCATAGTGTTTTTTTTCTCTTCTGTTTACTTTCTCTGCTCATTCTTCTTTTTCGATTAACTTCCTTCTTTTAATGTTCTTCTTCTTTTTATCTTACTCATATTATCGACCGTACTTCATGTCAAGCAGTCCACGAGCCGTAATGACAATCGGTGCCAACAGAGATATGTAATACGTGTACTTGTACAGTCCCGAGCATAAATGCTGCGACATCAACCAAATAACGTCAACTCCTTCATCACAAGAGGTTTATACTAAGCTGAATAAAATCGTTTGACGGTAGCTAGAATTAAATATAGACATCATTACGAGTTTTAATAAAACGTTTAACAATACCTTTGGAAACGAAGGGGCGAACATTATCTGGTTGGTGTCGCAGTATGTATGCTCGTGACTGTACATGTAAGCACTTTGTCTATATTACTGTGAATAAGGGGATATGATGAGTTGATTGAATCTGTTTTCGTTTGATGTCTGTATATGAAGGTGACAATAGGCAAAGCTGCCTGTAACAAGTGTCTCCCCCAAAGTTGAAAGTGATTGTCGCTATTATAGACGTTTTTTTTTTTTTTTTTGTGAATTGGAAAGAAGTGTGGTGTGCTTGTTTAGTGTAGTGAAATTAATAGGCGGAGGTGTTTATGAGAGTTAGCTGGATTACTATCTGTGTCGGTGAGATACAGACAGAAACAGTAAGGGAAGCCAGACAAGAAATATAAATTCTAGCAACTCCTTATCACATGCCTATGATGGGTATTGCCCTGCTCGATTAGTGTCTGCAATCTCCCATTGCTATTGAGTATCTATATAATTTAGTAGTTCATTCTACAGTAGAAAGAGAGAAGGGTCGCTTTTCTGGTATCTCTTCTCCTTCATGCTTATCCCCTTTAGTTTTTCGATTTTATGACGTTCGACTCATTAGTTTGGCGATTTTAAGACCTTTCGCCTCATTTCTTTGTCAATAATAACACCCTTCGTGTCATTTAAGTGACGATATTTTCCTAGTGAGCGATAGCGAGCCTGTACTATATTATTAACCGGCCTCCGGCCGGAACATTATTCTATCGAAAAATTAAGAAATGTATCTTGAAGGGAGATCTTGGGGGTGTATTTTAAAGCTTTATGGAGGTCTAGGGAGCAAACGAAAATTAATATTAAAACTATAATTAAATAAGCCAATAAATACGCCCATCTCCCCTTAAATAGTTCGTTCCCTTTGTAGCGCAGTTAAGGGATGAAATAACTTGAAAGATAAAGGACGTTGTGATTTTCTTTAGTAGTACTTTTCCGTGTATTCTCTATAAATAACACTCATACCCCCTGGTGGTAAGGGGGCCTCCATCTTATGGTGGAGGAAAACAAAAATATGCCACACGCGTCCTACTGCGTGTCATTCAAGGCGACTAATAGGGGGAATGGGGGTAGTGTGTAGGCACCAATCGAACAAGGCTATACCCAGGAGAGGCTGTAGGCATTTAATAGGAGTCGCTGGAACTCCTGTTACATTTGCGTGGCCTCTCTTACTGATTGATTCCCTTTGTGCCTCACTTTCACTGAGAGTATTCCAGCATGCTCTTACAAACACCTCCTCCTCCTTCCTACTTCACTACACTTAACACGCACATCACACTTCCTCCGAGGCCAAGCCTCGTAGTCCCCAGGGGGGGGGGGGGGGACATAAATGCCCCCACACCTGCCCGACCTTCCCCTGATGGCCCCTCTAAATGCTCTGGACAACGGCCTGTCACTCTTACTATCAACTTCTGCAATATTCGCGGCCTTTCCTCTAATCTTCACTCAGTCAAACACCATCTCTACTCCTACAAACCTGATCTTCTTTTCTTCACCGAAACCCAGGTACATGAGACAACTTTCAGCAGCCCCTTCTCTGTATCCTCCTACTTTCTCTATCCTAGTTTCAAAGCCAAAGGCGGATGTTGTGCATACGTGCACAACAAACTCACTTGCTCTCATGTTCCCGATTTCGACTCCTCTGAATTCTCAACTTTATGGCTCAAACTATCCTGTCATTCTCATAATAAATATTTCTGTGCTGTCTATCATTCCCCTAACTCTACCGACTTTCCCAAATTCTTTGACTATCTATAAACTCTAAAGTGGAACACATTCTATCCATCCCTCCCTTCTCTGAAATCTCCATCTTAGGAGATTTCAACGTTCACCAAAGCCAATGGCTCTCCTCTCACACTACTGACCAATCTGGTGAACAAGCCTACGTCTTTTCTATCATAAATGACCTAGAGCAGCTGGTCCAGCAACCCACCCGTATCCCGGATCGCTTCGGAGATCGTCCCAACATTCTTGACTTATTTCGGACTTCTAACCCTTCTTCTTATACTGTCAATCTTTTCTCTCCTATGGGCTCCTCCGACCATAAACTTATCTCCGACACCTGTCCTATCTCTTCAGTACGGCCACCCGACCCTCCCAGCCGGTGGCGCTTGTGGAACTTTGGCGCTGCTGATTGGGAGGCTCTCCGGCAGTACTTCTTTGGTCACCCATGGAATGACTTCTGCTTCCGTGGCCGAGGACCCACGGAGAGTGCTGAACGCATTACCGAGGTAATCCTCCCGGGCATGGAAGTGTACATTCCATTTTCTTTTTCTCAGTCTAATGCAAACAAATCTTGGTTTACTCACGCTTTTTCTACTGCTGTCCACAACAAGGAGGAAGCATTCAAAGGGTACTGACACCTTAAAACTCAAGAATCTCTCTGTTCCTAGGTTTCTGCCCGGAATCAAGCTAAATCTGTTCTTCGACTTGCCAAGCACTCTTTCATCAATAATAAATACACTGAACTATCCAACTCTAGCTCTTCCCAAGCTTTCTGGCATCTAGCCAAACACCTCTCCAAAAAAAAATCTTCCTCGTCTTTCCCTCCTCTTTTCCACTCTGATGGCACAACCATCACTTCCTTCTCTGACAAAGCTGAACTCTACGCTCAAACTTTAGCTAGAAACTCCACCTTGGATGATTTTGGTGCTATTCCTCCCTCTCCACCCCCCTCTCTCCTACTTATGCCTAATATCCTAATCTCTAATGTACTTTCTACCCTCTCTGGTCTTAATACTAAGAAGGAGTATGTACGGTCCGGACAGTCTTCCTCCTGTTGTACTAAAAAACTGTGCTTCCGTGCTGACCCCCTGCCTAAGCAAACTCCTTCGTCTCTGTCTCTATTCTAACGTCTTCCCTGTTGCTGGAAATTTGCTCTCATTCAACCTGTCCCAAAGAAGGGTGACCGCCCTTAACCCTCCAACTCCAAGTCCAATTGCTCTCATCTCGTGTATCTCTAAACATTTTTAAACTATTCTTGCTTCCAAATTTCTCAAGCATTTCTCTTCTCATAATCTGCTCTCAGATCGCCAGTATGGCTTCCTTAAGGGTCGCTCTACTGGTGATCTTATTTCATATCTTACTAGATCTTGGTCATCCAACTTTTGGGACTTCAGTGAGACTTTTTCTGTTGCACTAGACATATCGAAGGCCTTCGATATCCCTCCATCTGTGCCTTTGTCTCTAATTTCCTTTCCGGCTGTTCCATAGCTGTGGTTGTGGACGGACATTGCTCACTTCCTCATCTTATCAACTCCGGTGTTCCTCAGGGTTCTGTCCTATCTCCTATTCTCTTTCTAATTTTCATAAATGATCTTCTCAACTGTACATCCAGTCCCATCCATTCATATGCAGACGACTCTACCTTACACTACTCAATTAGTTTTCCAGAACGCCCCAGCCAGCAGTCCCTCAAAAACAAAGTAAGGAAGCCATAAAATGTTTATCTTCTGATCTAGCTACTATTTCCAATTGGGGTAGAGAAAACCTTGTTGCATTTAATGCTTCCAAGACCCAATTTATCCATCTTACTACCCGTCAGGAACCTCCAGAAGACTATCCCTTATTCTTCAATAATACAAAAATCAATCCTTCATCATCTCTCAATATTCTCAGTGTCTCTTTTTCTTCTGCTCTCACTTGGAAGGACCATATTACCAGTCTTGCTAAAGCAGCCTCCCAGAAGCTGGGTGTGCTCAACCGCCTCAAGGGGTTCTTTACTCCTGCTCAGCTTCTTGCTCTGTACAGGGGCTCAGTGCATCCTTGTATTGACCATTGTTCACATGTGTGGGAAGGATCCTCTCACCACACTCCTAGACAAAGTAGAAAGGAAAGCCTTTCGTATCATTAACTCCCATCCACTCACAAACTCTCTGCATTGTCTCTCTCTTCGCCGCAATGTTGTATCTCTCTCGTTATTCTATCGCTACTACAATACTCAGTGTTCCTCGGAGCTTTCCCAGTGTATACCACCTCCTCTACGTAGGGTACATAGTACCCGCCTTGCAACACAATCCCACCCCTACTCTGTGCAACTCTCCATCCCAAAAATGAAATGGTATTCTCAGACTTTATTCTATTCAACTGCTGAGCTTTGGAACTCTCTCCCAGAATCAGTCTTTCCCTCTTCCTATGACTTAAATTGCTTCAAACTCCGTGTGTCCAGGCATTTTGGCTCGTACGTCCCTTGATTTTGGCCCTGTCACTCTTTCAACTCTGGGAGAGGCAGTCGCTGCAGGCAGTTATGCCTTTTGTCTCCCTCATTCACATAGAAAAACAAAAATGCTCTCAATATTCGTGCAGCATCAGGTGCTCGGAAGGGAAAGAATCGTTTAGGAGAAAAAGCGTTAAACTATTTTTTTTTCTTCAATCCCTTCAGTTCTTTGCAGTTTAGGAAGGATATATGGTAACTAAAACGAATCTGTAGCCTTTGAATGGGTCTACGTCCTCCCTAAGCTGAATAATATAGTCTAATGGTTGCCAGAGTATAATGAAAAGGACATCACCGGTACTGAAGGAGATACACTCTTCTTTCTCTGCTATCCCTTCATGCCGTCTTCTCTCTCTCTCTCTCTCTCTCTCTCTCTCTCTCTCTCTCTCTCTCTCTCTCACACACACATCGCCCAGGTCGGAATTGAATCGGGGGTCGGGTTTCGTGCGGTGTGTCGGCCCGAATTATTGGTTAGCCGACCAACTCCCCGACCGATCCCTGGCTAGTGAAGGGTGCAGATAGTGCCCACGATAGTCAAAGGGTCAGTGAGAGAGAGAGAGTGAGAGTGAGAGCGAGAGAGAGAAGGCGTTACAAGATGCACCCCACTATTTGCCAGAGGATAACAGGTTTTTCACAATATGTAGACGATCTTTTTACAAAAAGAAAAAGATGTGCTACAGGAGTTACAATTAGGTAATACCTCAAATGAACTTTACAGCCCATTCTTGAGGAAAGCAATTCCATCCTTGCATCTCATTCTCAGTTTAACTCTACGATAATGAAAAATCACAGGATAAAATTTAGTGGGGAAATTAATAATTGTGTCATAAAAGTTTCTAAATAACAATGGTTAAAACAAATCATTTTTTTTTTTTTTTTTTAGGATTGTAGGGCAATTATAGGGATATTAATTTAGTTACAAATTGTCTTAATTGTTTTTGTTTTTTTCAATTAATATCATAGGCATACACATTTAGAAATGGCAAAAACATTACACATGTCGCTGTCAAGAAACTACATGGTAAACCAAGAATGGTGCTGGAGACACAAAAAATACATATCATAAAAATAGTAATGATCGATATATATATATATATATATATATATATATATATTTATATATATATATATTCTGACATACGGAGCCCTGTACTGTATGTTAATTTAAGTTAGAATTAGAGTTGAAGGAGCCAAACTACCCAAACGGTGAAGCAGACTAGCGAGCGAACGAGCGAGTGGGTAAACCAGCTCGCCCGCATACCTGCAAACAAGCCTTCACACCTGCGTGCGTCATAGGGGACCCTGCAAACTACCTCGATGACCGATGCTGCTATGACGTATGATCGACGCCAGGAGCTGCGAGTGGACCAGGCACCTGTTATGCGACTCAAGGAGCTATGATTGGAGCAGGCACCACCCCCTGCCTCCTGATTCGTTCCTACACCATCATTGTTTAGTATATAAGACCCGAGTTGTGGGCATTCAAATCAGTCTCATTTGGAGTTGGGGAAGGTGAAATTGCAGCTGGAGGAAGACGGGGTGAAGTATTATAATGGGATTGTGACTGTCAGTCAGATTATATAAATGTGTGTTAAGTGTGTTCGGTGTAAACACTTACGTTATGTTGGTTAGTGAGATATGTGATTGGGAATTAACGTTAACGCTACTATTTATGTACTTAACTATTTGATTGCGAATTAACGTTAACGCTACTATTTATGTACTTAACTATTTGATTGGGAATTAACGTTAACGCTACTATTATGTACTTAACTATTTTAGTTGACTAACTTGTGGACTAAAGCAACTCTTTAAGTAATTGGGTTATGATGAAAGTAATACCATTGTTTTATATTAATACTTACGAGTTCTTTCATTTTCTTTGAATTAAGCTTACATTGCTTAACGGTGCGTAGTACGGTGATGCTATTGTCTCATATTAGTAATATCGCCTTAGACTAACATGGCTGTGTTAATATTACTTCTAGTGATTTCCTAAGCTGAAGAAAATTATTTTAGCTTCAAAATATTATTTTTGCTTTTCATATTATTTGAGTGAGACCTGAATCGAATCTATGAAGCGATCCTGTAACTTTATTTACTCATAATCAAACCTCAATGTTACGTGGTTAAGAAATACATTTAACTAATTATTAAATATATATCTAACTTTTTATGTGACTTTGATATTAATCCTGATGATAATAATAATATAATACTATAAACGTAAGACAAGAACCAAGAATAATTACATTAAATATAAATAAAAGGACATATAAGAAAACTATCTATTCATTTCAAAAAGGGTAAGAGACAGAAATATTCTTACTTTACTATTTATCTTTCAAGACTTTTTATAAAATTAATAGTCCTTCTTTAGCTATAACTTATTCGGTTCATAACCATAGCCTACTAAGCTTCGCTTAAATAATAATTTATAAATACTACATGACTTTAATTAGTTTCGGTATTTTTCATAATTAAAGAGTATCAGTCAATAAAGGATACTAAGTCCTAAGATCCAAAAGGAAATGAAGCAACAACAGGAAATTATTTTATTAGATTTTACTTTTGTTTTGCCTTCAGCTGACTGATACCTTAATATATATCTCTGTGCTATCTAGATTCATCAAGTTAACCACTTGAGGATCAAGATACGTACAGTATTTATATATATATATATATATAATATATATATATGTATATATATAGATATATATATATATATATCTATATATATACATATATTATATATATATATACTGTAATATATATATATATATATATATATTATATATATATATATATATATTATATATATATAATGTATATATATACTGTATATATATATATATATATATCGAGGGTGACAACCAGAATTGGTTATGTCCAATTTAGCCATTTTTAACCAACATTTTCAGTTTAGGAATTTGTTTATTCTCCAGTCTCATAGACATTTATATCATGAACATTTCCAGCAAAAATGTCATATATTGAATCAATTTTCGATATTTCATGAAGATTTTAAATCTTTAAGTGTGATTATCTACAAACTGCATTTGTGTACACAACAACCACTTCTGGTTGTCACCCCTCGATATATATATATATATATATATATATATTGTTACGTATCTTGATCCTCAAGTGGTTAACTTGATGAATCTAGATGGCACAGAGATATATATTAAGGTATCAGTCAGCTGAAGGCAAAACAAAAGTAAAATCTAATAAAATTATTTCCTGTTGTTGCTTCCTTTCCTTTTGGATCTTAGGACTTAGTTTCCTTTATTGACTGATACTCTTTAATTATGAAAAATACTGAAACTAATTAAAGTCATGTAGTATTTATAAAGAATTATTATTTAACCAAAGCTTAGTAGGCTATGGTTATGAACCGAAGAAGTTATATCTAAAGAAGGACTATTAATTCTATAAAAAAATCTTGAAAGATAAATATTAAAGTAAGAATATTTCTGTCTCTTACCCTTTTTGAAATGAATAGATAGTTTTCTTATATGTCCTTTTATTTATATTTAATGTAATTATTCTTGGTTCTTGTCTTACGTTAATAGTATTATATTATTATTATCATCAGGATTAATATCAAAGTCACATAAAAAGTTAGATATATATTTAATAATTAGTTAAATGTATTTCTTAACCACGTAACATTGAGGTTTGATTATGAGTAAATTAAGTTACAGGATCGCTTCATAGATTCGATTCAGGTCTCACTCAAATAATATGAAAAGCAAAAATAATATTTTGAAGCTAAAAGAATTTTCTTCAGCTTAGGAAATCACTAGAAGTAATATTAACACAGCCATGTTTGTCTAAGGCGATAGTACTAATATGAAACAATAGCATCACCGTACTAAGCACCGTTAAGCAATGTAAGCTTAATTAAAAGAAAATGAAAGAACTCGTAAGTATTAATCTAAAACAATAGTATTACTTTCATCATAACCCAATTACTTAAAGAGTTGCTTTAGTCCACAAGTTAGTCAACTAAAATAGTTAAGTACATAAGATAATAGCGTTAACGTTAATTCCCAATCAAATAGTTAAGTACACAATAAGAGCGTTAAACGTCCCAATCACATATCTCACTTACCTACATCACCTAAGTGTTTTCACTCATCACACTTAACACCCACATATATAATCTGACTGACAGTCACAATCCCATTAATAATACTTCACCCCGTCTTTCTCCAGCTGCAAGTTCACCTTCCCCAACTCCAATGAGACTGATTTGAATGCCCACAACTCGGGTGTCTTATATACTAAACAATGATGGTGTAGGAACGAATCAGGAGGCGAGTGATGGTGCGCGCTCCTATCATAGCTCCTCGAGTTGCATAACAGGTGCCCTGGTCCACTCACAGCTCCTGGCGTCGATCATACGTCATCAGCGTCGGGTCATCGAAGTATTTTGCAGGGTCCCCTATGACGCACACAGGTGTGAAGGCTTGTTTGCTGGTATGGCGGGTGAGCTGGTTTCCCCACTCGTAGCCTGCTTCGCCCGCTTGGGGTAGTTTTTGAAACACTCCTTCAACTCTAATTCTAACTCTTAAATTAACATACATGCTCCGTATGTCAGACCTCCCCCCTAGAAAAGAGTTTTTAAGGAGTATAGTACATAATATTAAACATAATCCATGAATAGAGTCACCAGGAGATTGGCAACAGCAAGATTATAATGAGGATATAATAAGGATATCACCCAAAGTAGGCAACGTCTCCAGGTACCACATCAGAACATAGCCGGAACGTAGCTGGAGCGTTAGTCGAACTGCAAGGCATCTCACAGCTGAAGGCTTGAAAGCGCACTACTAAAGCATAATATTTACCTCGCTACAAGGGAGAGCTAATTGCCAAAACCCTCTCATTAAGTTAAACTTACTGCGGTATGAGGCCAACTGGGTAAATGCAATCTTTGATCCGTGGCAGTGGGTAAGTATCTTTCTTTGTGACAGCATTAACTTTCCTATAGTCTCTACAAAACCTATGGCTCCCGTCTGGCTTTGGCACAAGTTCGACCGGACTACTCCACTGGCTTAAGGCCCTTTTTATCAGCTTGTTTGACAACATGTAGTCTAGCTCGACCTGCAGTATACTCCTGCGTTGTGGTGAGACACGGTAGGGGGATAGTTTAATGGGAGTTGCATCCCCTACGTCGATGTCGTGCACGGCCAAAGAAGTGAGCCTTGGAGTATCACGGAACACACTGGGAGACTGAGATAAAACAGAGATTAGTTGGTTCGCTTGATCAGAGGTAAGATGACATAGTTTAGATGGTAATTCCCTCCAAGCCACTGAATTATACTGAAAGTTGGATAGGCTACATGAAAGTCAAAGTCTGCATGGATACCTTCAGGCTCTGGAACAGTCTGTTGCAGGTCATTAAAGAGAACTGAAGACTTTGTCCGCACCAGGCCTGTCCACAGGTCCTGACATTCACCCCTGCCACAGTGGGAGAATCTGAGGAGAAGCGGAATCAGGGGACCTATGGTAGGGTTTCAACATATTTATATGGAATACTTGCGTGGGCTTTCTCCTGTCTGGGGTAGTTACTAGATAATCGGTAATGCTCACCCTCCGAATGATCTTATATGGGCCCCTGAACTTGGCAGATAAAGGTTGGCCAAAAAGGGGAAGCAGGACCAAAACCTCATCACCGGGCTGAAACTCCCTCTCACAGGCTTTTCTGTCATACCATTTCTTCATGGAGCATTTAGCCACTGTCAAGTTTAGAGCGGCAAACTCACAAGAGGATCTCAGCCGGGTTTTGAAATCTGAAACATACTTGAGGAGGTTTTGGTTCTCCTCCTGGCCAACTAGGCTATCCTGCAATAGTTGCAAAGGACCTCTTACCTGGTGACCGAAAACTAGCTCATTAGGGGAAAAACCCAGGGATTCAGTTGGAACCTCACGAGTAGCAAATAAAAGAAAAGGTACCCCCTTATCCCACTCAACTCCGGTCTCTGTACAATATTTACGTAACATTCCCTTTAACACCTTACGAGCGGCCTATGCGGTTTATTTATGTGTACCGCACAGCGGGGTGTTTTTAGCCAAAATAGGGCTGTTTACGTGATCATTTTCATATGCCTCTAAATAGCGAACCCAGAGCGTAAAACAAGTACCTATCCCTGAAAGGGCATAAACAGAGCTTTCGAATGACACCATAACGATCCTTGTATGATGGATAGTTTTCTTGCAATAACCGTGCAACGCGAGTGCAAAAAGCAGGTAATTCGGTACTTTCAGTACATAATTGAGTATGTTAGCGAGTGAGAGAGGGAGGAGGGAGGTGAGATTGGTGTCAGTAGGTTCGCGCCGCGGTGGTCTGGAGCAGTCATCCGCTCGCTAGTCCTCCTGCCACCACTTGTCTCTCTCTCTCTCAGCCACATTACGTGCTGAAATTGCCACTCGAGTTATGTCGAGCGCCGCCACATAGTCCAGCTTTATTTAACTCGACTTATGTTGCTCGCCGCTAAATAAGGGTTAATGTCTGATGATATCGTTCGAGAACCCCTTGACTCTCTGGGTGGTAGGTGCTAGACTTAACATGCTCGATACCCAACTCCTTCAGGGACTGCTGAAAAATGTTAGAGGTAAAATTAGTTCCTTGATCACTTTGCACCTCATGGGGGAAAACCCATTCTGGTGAAGAATTTGAGCAGTTCCTTGATGACAGTTAGAGCAGAGGTAGTCCTTAAGGGTATACCCTCTGGGTAGCGAGTTGCCATGTCCATAATAGTTTAATAATAAATGTTACCTTGGGAAGTCTTAGGCAATGGGCTACAATGCTTCCACTACCACCCGAGTAAACGTAAAAGGATTCTCGAAACTGGCAAGGGCACCAAGGATGGACAGGCAACCTTCTGATTGGGTTTTCCTGTCATCTGGCAAGTGTGACCCACTCTACAAAACTCCACTACATCTGCACGCATTCCTGGCCAGTAAAAAGTGGGCCTCTGATTCTGTCTAGGAGGTTTTTCTTTTTCTCACACCTAGGTGTCCTGTCAATGGTATCACAATGTGCCATTTTCCATGATATCTACTCTATACGACAAGGGTTTGGGGACTACTACTTGATGGACGTGTCCCAAGCCCCGTCATCGATTGGTCCTGTGTGGCGGTCCTCCATCTACGCCACAATACTCCTCCTTTAAGGTAGAAACATTCACCACCCTCCTTCTCACATTCCTCTTCACTCACAGACCTGGCAGCTAACTCATTGCATTCACTATCATCTCTCTGTAGCTCTACCAGCCACTAGGACAATTTGGAGGGGTTTCATGGTCATCGTTTAGGGTCAAGAATGAGCCATAAAGGTGTCAGATAAATCCACCTCAGTCACATCATCAGGCACACAGTTGGAGCGTCATTCACACTCCTCATCACCCTTTCATCAACTCTTACATTCGGTACATTTCGGTCTGAGGGAACTGCTACTTGAGACATTGAACGTGTGACCAGCACACACAGGGAAAACTGTTGGCATCGCCTTGGTCGAGCTCACCGGTTAGTGGCTCGTTAACAGGGGAAAGTGACAAAATGGGGGTCTGGTCGGACCTTCTCACCTGCTACATCATGGCCCCAAAAGGAGTGTTACCCCGGGCACAGGGATATCTTGGGACCTACACAAAGCTATGGTGGCCTCACCCGTAGCAACCTCACATTCAATTTCGCCTATTACCAGTTGGTTCATAAAATTGGCCTCCAGCACCTCTCATTACAACTGGTTCGCCAGGTGGGCACTCAGTGTAAGGGATTCACCATGAGGGTGCTAGTAGAACCTGTGTCTCTCAGAATTTTTACCTCATGCATGCAACCATTTAATCTCACGTTGCCAGATGAAATAGAGGGACGGTAAACTGTCCTGCACTGATGGTGAAAATTATATTGGCTTAAACCCTAGTGGGTTGCACCACACATGCTACGACACCCCTGTCTAGATGGTTTACTTTAGCTGCTAGGTACTTCCTTCTGTCGGGAGTCCTGTATTAAAGGAACTTTTGTTTCTAGGTACTCCTTCTGTCGGAGTCCTGCATTAAAGGAACTTTTGGGTGCTAGGTACTCCCCCCTTCTGTCGGGAGTCCTGCATTAAAGGCACATATGGAGTTTGAGATACGGCGGCAACTGTCTGCCCCGATCTCTCTCTCGGTTTTCCTCCTTGGCCCAGCACTGATAAGCAAGGTGGCCTGCCTCATGATCCACAAAAAGTACATACGTTAGGGGATACTGGGAACGTTCCCTCGTTGAGCATTACTATTACTTGGGGCCCACCTCTGTTACCATTGCCCTGAGTCCGCATTTTTAGTTGGGGGAACAACTCTATTTTTGGCTAGCTGGGGAAGACGTTTATAGGCGCTGTGACTTGGTCGGTCCAGATTTTGTGATTGGGATACTTAAAATTAGAACTAGAATTATCGTAGGGCTTCTTTCCACGAAATTGTTGTTGAGCACGTATGTGTCAGCCATGTCAGCAGCGTCGGCAAGACAATCTAACCTTTTTTTTTTTTTTTTTCCCCTTTAAATGGATATGATACAGAAGAATCAATTTTCCATAGGAAATTTTCTAACAGACCAACTCCTTCAGATCGATGTAGCTTGTGACTTTCTTACTCTTGACCCAATGATTGAAAGTTTTAGTCATGGTCCTGGCAAATACCTTATGGTTTCTCTACTTTCTTCTGGTTTTTACGGAAAGATTGCCTGTAAGCCTCAGGCTGCAATTGATAGGGTTTTTAGGATATCGCTTCTTTGAGATTGTCATAATCCTGCCTCAACTCTGCTACTTCTGACAAATATGTGGCTCGAGCCTGCCCTGTCAAAACAGTTGTAAAATAAAAGGCATTGATCTCTTGTCCACTTCATACCTCCAGCAACTTCCCTAAACAAACAAACGAATCCTGCACATTATCCTCAGTGAAAGGTGAATGACACTAGTCATAGTCAATCCCAGAGGGGGAGCAATTAAGGGAGCATTAGTGTTGACATTTAGTTGAGCCGTACGATATTGGTATACACATTGTTCGGTTGTTGCACTGCTTTTATTCTGGCTAGTTCTATACTTGCTTTCGCTATTTATTCTGGCTTGTTCGATCTTAATTTCTGGGCTAGTTCCAGTACTTGATCACCGGTCAAACCAGGTGGCACTTGTTCATCAAGTTGGCTAGGTTTACTCAGGATCCCACCAACTGCTCCGTCACCCTCCCCGCCTTCTACAGGGAACAGGTGGGTTTTTATGGTCTGAGCCACCTCTACTTTAGACATGTTTAGACAGTTAATTGAGATGTGAGGCAAGCACTTTCAGTTCGGATTTTGACAGACAGTCAATATCAGGGGCTGTGGGTTCTGATTCTATGAAAACTCGAGAATCTTCGTCATTAATTAGTTGAGGCATGATTAATATTTGATTTTAAAGTAGTGAAACGTTAATGAAACTGAGTGAAACTGTATGAAACGAATCCTGGCGAGGTCGCCACTCTTCTGTTACGTATCTTGATCCTCAAGTGGTTAACTTGATGAATCTAGATGGCACAGAAATATATATTAAGGTATCAGTCAGCTGAAGGCAAAACAAAAGTAAAATCTAATAAAATTATTTCCTGTTGTTGCTTCCTTTCCTTTTGGATCTTAGGACTTAGTATCCTTTATTGACTGATACTCTTTAATTATGAAAAATACTGAAACTAATTAAAGTCATGTAGTATTTAAACAAAAATATTATTTAACCAAAGCTTAGTAGGCTATGGTTATGAACCGAAGAAGTTATATCTAAAGAAGGACTATTAATTCTATAAAAAAATCGGAAAGATAATATTAAAGTAAGAATATTTCTGTCTCGTTTAACCCTTTTTGAAATGAATAGATAGTTTTCTTTATATGTCCCTTTTATTTATATTTTACGTAATTCTATCTTGGTTCTTGTCTTACGTTAATAGTATTATATTATTATTATCATCAGGATTAATATCAAAGTCACATAAAAAGTTAGATATATATTTAATAATTAATTAAATGTATTTCTTAACCACGTAACATTGAGGTTTGATTATGAGTAAATTAAGTTACAGGATCGCTGGGGGGTCATAGATTCGATTCAGGGTCTCACTCAAATACTATGAAAAAGCAAAAATAATATTTTGAAGCTAAAAGAATTTTTTCTTCAGCTTAGGAAAATCACTAGAAGTAATATTAACACAGCCATGGGTTTTTTGTCTAAGGCGATAGTAAACTAAGGGGTATGAAACTATAGCTTCATCGTACTAAGCGCCGTTAAGCAATGTAAGCTTAATTAAAAGAAATGAAAGAACTCGTAAGTATTAATCTAAAACAATAGTATTACTTTCATCATAACCCAATTACTTAAAGAGTTGCTTTAGTCCACAAGTTAGTCAACTAAAATAGTTAAGTACATAATAATAGCGTTAACGTTAATTCCCAATCAAATAGTTAAGTACACAATAATATCGTTAACGTCCCAATCACATATCTCACTAACCAACATAACGTAAGTGTTTACACGGAACACACTTAACACACACATATATAATCTGACTGACAGTCACAATCCCATTATAATACTTCACCCCGTCTTCCTCCAGCTGCAAGTTCACCTCCCCCAACTCCAAATGAGACTGATTTGAATGCCCACAACTCGGGTCTTATATACTAAACAATGATGGTGTAGGAACGAATCAGGAGGCGAGTGATGGTGCGCGCTCCTATCATAGCTCCTCGAGTTGCATAACAGGTGCCTGGTCCACTCACAGCTCCTGGCGTCGATCATACGTCATAGCGTCGGGTCATCGAAGTAGTTTGCAGGGTCCCCTATGACGCACGCAGGTGTGAAGGCTTATTTGCTGGTATGCGGGCGAGCTGGTTTCCCACTCGTTAGCCTGCTTCGCCGCTTGGGTAGTTTGAAACTCCTTCAACTCTAATTCTAACTCTTAAATTAACATACAGGGCTCTGTATGTCAGAATATATATATATATATATATATATATATATATATATATATATAACACAAATACGCAACTCCGAGTACTCCGCCATCGCCGTATTAAGAAATTCCAGTAGAGGAGGAAATATTTCAGGAGGGAAAGAGAAAGAGGAGAGGCGAGGCGCGATAAATCTAGGGTAAAGTTATTAGCCGAGGGGAGAAATAGGGTGATGGTGGCGGTGGTAATGGTGGAGGTGGAGTTAGAGGTATGGAGGTATAAGGAGAGGTGGTAATGGTAATGACAGAGTTGGAGGTAAGGAGGGAGAGGTTGTTGGAGATAATTGGAGGTAGAGGGAGAGGTTGTTTAAAAGGTATGGAGGTAGAGGTTGTTTGAGAGGCATGGAGGTGGAGGGAGAGGTTGTTTGAGAGGTATAGAGGTGGAGGGAGAGGTTATTTGAGAGGTATGGAGGTGGAGGTAGAGGTTGTTTGATAGGTATGGAGGTTGAGGGAGAGGTTGTTAGAGAGGTATTGAGGTGGAGGGAGAGGTTGTTTGAGAGGTGTGGAGGGAGAGGTTGTTTTAGAGGTATGGAGGTGGAGGAAGAGGTTGTTTTAAAGGTATGGAGGTGGAGGGAGAGGTTGTTTTAAAGGTATGGAGGTGGAGGGAGAGGTTGTTTGATATGTATGGAGGTGGAGGGAGAGGTTGTTTGTAAGGTATGGAGGTGGAGGGAGAGGTTGTTTGAGAGGTATGGAGATGGAGGTAGAGGTTGTTTGAGAGGTATGGAGGTGGAGGGAGAGGTTGTTTGTGAGGTATGGAGGGAGAGGATATTTGAGAGTACAAAGGAGTACAAAGGAAATCAAGCAACAACAGATCTAGTGACCCTTCTAGGCTGCTTGTCCTCCAAAACACTGAGGATCAAGTGTCCAAACAGTGGTTTAGAGTGGGTAAGGGAACATTGGAAAGGGAACTACTGCCCTGCCACTAACGTGGCAGGACTAGGAAGTTAGTAGGGGACATATGGGTTAGTAACTGAGGGGAGGATAAAGTTATTCATTTACAAACGCAGTCAGTCGCGGGTTTGATGCGAGATATTTGTGTAGGCGGAATTTAAATGAATCAACGGTGCTGCAGTCTATAACGTCTCGGGGAAGCCCATTCCACAAGTTGACAACTCGATTGAAGAAGAAATTCTTAGATTCGTGCGAGTTAAAAAGATTTACCAATAATTTTGCAACCGTTTCCCCGCGTGTAATTAGATTGGTCGATAGTGAAGTACTTACTACAGTTCATATTGTCGATGCCTTTGATGATTTTGAACACTTGAATTAAGTCGCCTCTTAATCTGCGCTGGGTTAAAGGAAATAGATTTAATTCTCTAAGACGCTCTTCGTATGGTTTGTTCTTTAGGCAAGGTATCATTTTGGTAACTCTACGTTGAACTCGTTCTAGCTTGTTTATATCTTTTTGGTAATAAGGGCACCAGGATTGAACGCAGTATTCCAGAAGAGGGCGGACTAAGGAATTGTAAAGGGTTAGGATAACTTCTTTGGATTTATGCTCAAATGACCTGCCTATAAAGCCAATTATTTTGTTTGCCTTCTTAACAACTTCTGAACATTGTTGACTCGGTTTTAGGTTACTCGATATTGTTACTCCCAGATCAGTTTCTCTGTTTACATTCTTAAGCTGAGTGCCATTCATCGAATAGTTTGCTTTCTCATTTAGGTATCCGACATGTAGTACTTTTCATTTATCCGCATTGAAACTCATTTGCCAAATTTGGGCCCAACATGACAATTTATCTAGATTGTGTTGCATATCGTCAACTTGTTCTTTTGAGAGTACGCTATTTGCAATTTTTGTATCGTCAGCAAATTTTGAGATTGTGCAGGTGAGACCCTCATCTATGTCGTTGATGTAAATTAGAAAGAGAATTGGTCCTAGTACCGATCCCTGGGGTACCCCGCTACTTACATTGGTCCATTTAGATGCCTTACCGTTTATGACTACCCTTTGCTTTCTGTTGCTGAGCCAATTTTCTATCCATTTCAACACACCGTCTTGTATTCCATGCGCTTTTAGTTTTAGCAGTAAACGTTTGAGGGGAACTTTGTCAAAGGCCTTTTGAAAATCAAGGTATATAATATCTACAGCTTTACTCTCATCGTAGAGGTTGAGGATATCGTGGAAGAAGTCTAAGAGGTTTGTTAAACAGGAACGTTTTTTACGAAAGCCGTGTTGAGTATCTTTAAGTATGTTATTTTCCTCTAAGTGATTTACGAGTCTGTCTCGTATGACCGTTTCTAGCATTTTACATACAACTGAGGTTAAGCTAATTGGACGATAGTTACTGGGTAGGGATTTGCTGCCTTTTTTGAATATCGGTGTTACGTTGGCTAGCTTCCACTGATCAGGCATAGTTCCAGACTGCAAGGATTTATTGAATAGTAATGTCAGTGGTTTGGAGAGCTCATTCTTAGCTTCCTTTAGAAACTCTAGGCGAGATTGTATCATGTCCTGGCGTTTTATTTACCTTGAGTTTATCTAAACAATTCAATACTTCTCTCTCTGTAACGGTGATATTGCTTAGAACATCTGAATTATCAATCTGAATCGGCGATGGTGTAGGGATATCACTGAGGTCTTCTGTTGTAAAAACTGATGCAAAGAAGGTATTGAGGGCATTACTCATTTGTACTTCGTCTTTGGTGTATTCTCCTTTTTCATCGACTAACGGTCCAACAGTTGAAGTAACTACTTTTTTCTTTCTGATATTACTATAGAATTCTTTCGGGTTTGTTTTACTTTGATTCGCAATATGTAACTCTAAGGTCTTTTTACTTTGCTTAATTAACTTTTTGGCTTTGCGTCGTAGCTCTACAAATTTCACCCGTTCTCTGTCATTTTGTGAGGATTTTAATCTATCATTAGCAAATTTTTTAGCAAGCAGGCAGTTTGAAATATCTTTATTCCACCATTTGGGCTTATTATTATGGCCTGGACACCGTATTTTCGATGGTATGCAGTCTTGCACTGCTTTTAGGTAAGTGGTTTCGAATAACTTCCAAGATGTATTTATGTCGTTATTGTTAATTAAAAAGCTCCAGTCAGTTTCTTTAAACATAGCTCTAAGTTTATGGAAGTTTGCTTTCTTGAAATTAGGGACTTTTTCGATGCTACTATTTGGTTCGTTACTAGTAAACTTTAAAGTGAAAGTTATCGTACGATGGTCGCTGTTACTGAATTCATCACCAACATTCAAATTCTCTATCAATTCTTCTTTTGTTGCAAGTACAATGTCAAGAACGTTATTACCACGGGTCGGCGTTCGAACAAATTGATAAAGCGAACTCTCTTGCAAGTTCGTATACAAGTCATGTCCGGAGTGTGAAGTAAGAGTATCGCCCCACTTGGTCACAGGTAAATTAAAGTCGCCAAAAATTACGGTATCTTGTGAGTTACTTACATCTGCAATTTGTTCATAAATTTCTCGGTCAGTTTGCACTGATTGAGCTGGAGGTCTGTATATTAACGCAAGTATTATTTTTGTACCTTTATTATTCTTTATTAGCACAAAAGATGTGTCGACGTTCACAATTTGAGGTTTTGACACGAGGGTCGGGTTAAGACTTTCTTTGATATAAAATAAAACGCCACCTCCATTTTTATTTATTCGGCTGTTCTCAAACATTACATAACCGGGAAGTGAATACTCTGCTAAAAAGTTTCTATCTTCTGTATTGAGCCAAGATTCTGTTATGCCAATCACATCATAATTTTCTGTAAACACTAGTTCCTCTAAATCTGAAAATTTATTGCGTATGCTACGAGCGTTTGCATAGAAAACCTTTAAAGTTGCGGTTTTAGAACTCGCAGAACGTTCTTTCATCGAATTTTTGGTTCTGGTCGGATCTACATTTACATTCATGGCTGTCCTCGGTCCTCGGTCGTTATCCCTGACGGTTTTGAATTTGGGTCGTGTTGGTGGATCTTTATCCAAATTCGCGGTTCTTGACGGATTAGTATTTAATTCCTTTGTAGGTTGCCGTCCTCGCTGTCTTCGGTCCTCCTTCCTGGTTGTCCTGTGCTGAGTCGATTTCTTCTCCGAAAATCCTTCACCGCATCGTTGAGAAGACGCCCAAAACGTGCTGCTCCCACCTGGTTCAGATGAACTCCATCGTCCGAAAACAAATAGTCATTGTAGTAGAAATTGTCCCAGGTGTCGACGAACCCCACGTTCTCCTTCCTGCAGAGGTTTGCTAGACAACGATTTGTGCTGGTGGCTATGTTGTAAAATCGGCTCTCTACACCGAGCCGGGGACGATTCCTGAGATGATGATCCTTGATGACTTCTCCTTAAACGACTTGATCAGCTGCTGGTACTTTAAAAGCAAATCTTCCGACCGGGTTCGCTGTACATCGTTGGATCCAACGTGGATGACGTACATTGTATTAGCAGGGGCCAGCTTTGATACTTCGTCAACTGCTGCAACTACGTCATCCACACCACCACCAGGGATACAAAAACGCTTCCTGGTCTTAGGTGCCCTGGCGCAAAACTCTGTGAGCTGACCACGTATCATCGAGTCTCCCACGAGCCGGACTTCTTCTATTTCCTCTTCGTCATCTGAGTCTGCGAGTATCTGGAAACGGTTTTGACACTCGGTAATCGGTATGTGTTTCCTGGTCTTCGGGCAAACGTTGTTCCTCACGACACGGAAGTTGTCTTGAGGGGGAAGAGAGTCATTATTTGTATCTTGAGGATCGGAAACATCAGCTGAAGTGGCTACTGTAGGCGTTGAATTGTTGGCAGTTGACGTTGGGGAATTGGTGGCTGCTGGAGTTGCGGTGACAATTGAAGTTTGTGGTACTCCAACGTTGAGTGTTACAAACTCTTGGAGTGATTCCAGCTTCATGGTGAGGACGTTGATCTTGTTGTAGGCTTCATCTAATTTCACTGTAAAATTCTCTCGTTGCTGGCAGAGCCGGCAGACTTGAAGATCGATAGTAGCAAACATGGACTCGCCAAACCTACCGGCGCAGTTCGCACAAGCGCGAGGCATGGTGACAGTCAATTTCTTTAGATCACTTCACTCACTTAAAAAACAATTCACTCACTTTAAAACACTTCACTCACTTTAAAAACACTTCAATCACTTCAACCGAAAACAAATATGCTGAAATACGCAGAAATAGGTTATCAGGGGTGATAGCCTAACCGAAAACAAAAATGTTGAGATACGCAGAATTAGGCTTCCAGGGGCGATAGCCTAACCAAAAGTTTTTTTTGAAATTGAAATACGCAATAATAGGCTACCAGCGTTGAATAGCCTAACCGAAAATAATAAAATTGAAATTCGCAGAAATAGGCTACCAGGTGTGATAACCTAACCTTAAACAAAAATATGTATAACAGAATATGTAACTAAATATACAATTCACCAAATAGAGATTATATAAAAATAAAGTGTGACTGCACACAAGGGGTTAATATACTGTGTCGACAGATGGCCCTGGTGTCACTGTAGCCTAGTAAAGCAGTAGCCTACTCTTTTTAGATAAAAAAGTGTATCAGTCAAAGGTTATTACAAGATCGTGCAAGCAACAACTAAAATTACAGATATATACTGTATAGCTACAGTAGGATACTAAATACAATATCTACAAGAGTTAATAATAAAACAGATTGGCTGGCTATAGGCTAGGCTAGGTTTGGGTAGGTCAAAAGCTTGGCAGGTTGGGTTAGGCTAGGTTAGTTTGTACAAATACCACCCTTAGCTTAAAGTAAAATCAGTCTGAGGAGAAAAAGTCAAGAATATATCTAGGGGAAAAGATAAATGAATGAACTTAAATTTGGTACAAAATTTGCTGGAATTTAATATATATAATCCCCCCAAAAGGTTTGTTTACAAAATGGCGTCGGCGTTAGTCTCTGTAGGCAGGTTAGTTAGTAAACAATATTGTTTATTAGCAAATTAATATGCAAAGCTTTACTTACATACAAGGTAGTTAAATAGATACTTACTACAGTAGGTAATGGGTAAAATTAGGGGCTACGATTTTATATAAAATAGTAATAAGAGAGCGTTTGTTTACAAAGCAAAAAAAAACAATAGATGGCGCTAGTGGCGCCCTGTCCGAGCAGGAGTCTTGTGATAAACACAAAGTTTATCAGTCAATACACAGCGAAATATCGTGCAGTGTTACTTACTAAGCTACAGGATGGTTAAACGTGCTCTTAACCACCTTTCATGCACAAGAATGAAGAGGATGAGTAGTTAATACTCAAATTATGATCGATATCGTGAGAGCGTTGACAGAGCGTCTGCAGCGTCTGGCGGTAGCACGGGGTGTGGAGGTATGGAGGTGGAGGGAGAGGTTGTTTGTGAGGTATGGAGGTGGAGGGAGAGGTTGTTTGTGAGGTATGGAGGTGGAGGGATAGGTTGTTTGTGAGGTATGGAGGTGGAGGGAGAGGTTGTTTGTGAGGTATGGAGATGGAGGGAGAAGTTGTTTAAGAGGTATGGAGGTGGAGGGAGAGGTTGTTTGAGAGGTATGGAGGTGGAGGGAGAGGTTGTGTGTGAGGTATGGAGGTGGAGGGAGAGGTTGTTTGAGAGGTATGGAGGTGGAGGGAGAGGTTGTTTAAGATGTATGGAGGTGGTGGGAGAGGTTGTTTGAGTGGTATGGAGGTTGAGGGAGAGGTTGTTTAAGAAGTATGGAGGTGGAGAGAGAGGTTGTTTGTGAGGTATAGACTTGGTGGGAGAGGTTGTTTGAGAGCTATGGAGATGGAGGGAGAGGTTGTTTGAGAGGTATGGAGATGGAGGGAGAGGTTGTTTAAGAAGTATGGAGGTGAAGGTAGAGGTTGTTTGAGAGGTATGGAGGTGAAGAGAGAGGTATAGAGGTGGAGGGAGAGATTGTTTAAGAAGTATGGAGGTGGAGGGGGAGATTGTTTGTGAGGTTTGGAGGTGGAGGGAGAGGTTGTTTGAGAGGTATGGAGGTGGAGGGAGAGGTTGTTTGTGAGGTATGGAGGTGGAGGGAGAGGTTGTTTGTGAGGTATGGAGGTGGAGGGAGAGGTTGTTTGAGAGGTAAGCAGGTGGAGGGAGAGGTTGTTTAAGAAGTATGGAGGTGGAGGGAGAGGTTGTTTGAGAGGTATGGAGGTGGAGGGAGAGGTTGTTTAAGAAGTATGGAGGTGGAGGGGAGATTGTTTGTGAGGTATGGAGGTGGAGGGAGAGGTTGTTTGAGAGGTATGGAGGTGGAGGGAGAGGTTGTTTGAGAGGTATGGAGGTGGAGGGAGAGGTTGTTTAAGAAGTATGGAGGTGGAGGGAGAGGTTGTTTGAGAGGTATGGAGGTGGAGGGAGAGGTTGTTTGAGAGGTATGGAGGTGGAGGGAGAGGTTGTTTGAGAGGTATGGAGGTGGAGATAGAGGTTTTTTGAATGGTAGGGAGGGAGAGGATGTTTGAGAGGTATGGAGGGAGAGGTTGTTTGAGAGGTATGGTGGGGGAGGTAGAGGTTGTTTGAGAGGTATGAAGGCGGAGGAAGAGGTTGTTTGAGAGGTATGGAGGTGGAGGAAGAGGTTGTTTGAGAGGTATGGAGGTGGAGGGAGAGGTTGTTTGAAAGGTATGGAGGTGGAGGGAGAGGTTGTTGTTGTTGTTGTTCCCCAAGCTGCCTGGCCGAACAGCCCCAAGGCACCGAGCAAGGCCAAGGCCATAACCGAGCGCCCCCAGAGAACCCTCCCTGCCGGCCACAATAAAGCATGGGTGACCGAAGCCACTCCATGGTGGGGAGCTGAGGAGGGTGTGGAAACGTCCGGGAAACCAAAGCCCCACCCAGGGCCCTGTGCCCCTAAGCAATTATGAAGAAAAAGTTGAGGGGCAAAGGAAAAATGTGACACTTTGGCTTCCAATCTTGGTATATTGGGAGGTCAATCCACGGAAGAGACGCCGTCATTTGAGATCTAGAAAATATATAAGTAAAAGGAACAGTCAGAGTAAGCTATGGGTGGAGGTAGGGGTTGTTTGTGAGGTATGGAGGCAGAAGAAGAGGTTGTTTGAGAGGTATGGAGGTGGAGGGAGAGGTTGTTTGAAAGGTATGGAGGTGGAGGGAGAGGTTGTTTGAGAGGTATGGAAGTGGTGGAAGAGGTTGTTTGAGATGTATGGAGGAAGAGGTTGTTTGAGACGTATGGAGGAAGAGGTTGTTTGAGATGTATGGAGGAAGAGGTTGTTTGAGAGGTATGGAGGTAGAGGTTGTTTGTGAGGCATGGAGGTGGAGGGAGAGGTTGTTTGAGAGGTATGAAGGTGGAGGGAGAGGTTGTTTGAGAGGTATGGAGGTGGAGGCAGAGGTTGTTTGTGAGGTATGGAGGTGGAGGGAGAGGTTGCTTGAGAGGTATGGAGGTGAAGAGAGAGGTATGGAGGTGGAGGGAGAGGTTGTTTGTGAGGTATGGAGGTGGAGGGAGATATTGTTTGAGAGGTATGGAGGTGGAGGTAGAGGTTGTTTGAGAGGTATGGAGGTGGAGGGAGAGGTTGTTTGAGAGGTATGGAGGTGGAGGTAGAGGTTGTTTGAGAGGTATGGAGGTGGAGGTAGAGGTTGTTTGAGAGGTATGGGTGGAGGGAGAGGTTGTTTGAGAGGTATGGAGGTGGAGGTAGAGGTTGTTTGAGAGGTATGGAGGTGGAGGTAGAGGTTGTTTGAGAGGTATGGAGGTGGAGGTAGAGGTTGTTTGAGAGGTATGGCGGTGGAGGTAGAGGTTGTTTGAGAGGTATGGAGGTGGAGGTAGAGGTTGTTTGAGAGGTATGGAGGTGGAGGGAGAGATTGTTTGAGAGGTATGGAGGTGGAGGGAGAGGTTGTTTGAGAGGTATGGAGGTGGAGGTAGAGGTTGTTTGAGAGGTATGGAGGTGAAGGTATAGGTTGTTTGAGAGGTATGGAGGTGGAGGGAGAGGTTGTTTGAGAGGTATGGAGGTGGAGGGGGAGGTTGTTTGAGAGGTATGGAGGTGATGGTAGAGATTGTTTGAGAGGTATGGAGGTGGAGGGAGATATTTTTTGAGAGGTAAGGAGGTAGAGGGGGAGATTGTTTGTGAGGTAAGGGCAGTACCCAGGGAAGGCCACATTGTTATATGATAAGGAGTTGCTGGAACTCCTATTTATTTGCCTGGCTTCCCCCACTGTTTATACAGTATGTGTGAGTCACCTACACAAAGTAATCCAGCTAACTCTCATAAAAACCTCCTCCTCCTATTCATTTCACTACACTTAAATAGTACACCACACTTCTTTCCAACACACCTAAAATACCTATAACGTACCTTGATTTTTGGGTCTCTATCACTCTTTCATCCTTGGGGGGGACACTTGTTACAGGTATATTGCCTTTTGTCTCCTTCATGCACATAGAAAAAAAGGGGGAGAGTTGTTTGAGAGGTAAATGGTAGAAGGAGAGGTATATTTAGAGGTATTTTGAAGTAGGAAGGTAGTCTGAATATGCTCTGCTAGATAAAGAGGTAATATTTAGAGTGGAAAGGTAGACTGAGAATGGAAAACAAAGAGGAAGTATTTCATGAGGGAAATAAAAAGAGGAGAATGGTGAAAAATCTAGGGTGGCATTATTAGGCCGGTGTGAGACGTAGAGTGGTAGAGGAAAAGGAGGATATGAGACCAAGAATAACCAATGAAAGCAGGGAACAACACAATTATTGATCCTTATTAGGCTTATTGTTCTGGGTTAAGGATTAGCTAAACAAAAAAGTACCGTCACTAAAAGCAGTGTTATGCCGGGCAATAATATTTGCCCGATTAAGTCAGTTCTCTCTTTCCACCCTAGGACAGCTTTTAAGAACTATACCACTCAGCAGGAGCACAGCTGACTCCAGATATGCAATTATAAATCTCCTCAATCTCTATCAATGATACAGAATACACGGTTGGGTTTCACAAGTTTTTATTACACTTTATATCAGGGCACTGGCATGGATAATAATTGGTAATTGGTTGAGTTGTATTTATATGGAAATACTCTCGAACCTACTACAAGAATGAATAATAATATTCTTAAAGCATGGATGGTATATAGATCAGTTTATAACAATAATTGATAAATCACAATTGAATAAACACATGATGAATATATAAATATAGCATCGGTTAGTCTCAAATAATAGCTGATATCCTGAGGTCAAGGTTAACACGAGGTAGAACGTGACTCGGGGTAAGGTCAAAAATACTGAGGTCACAAGGTCCCAGTGAAGTAGAATATATCAAATAAGAATATCAGCTGAATGGCAAGTAATAAATGAGTTATAAATAAAGAGAGAGGCTTTTATTCTCTACTAACGTATACAGTTAGATTTAGTAAGAATAGTTCAGGGAACTGAGTAAATAAATATTAGTCTTGTGGGAAAGACTGAGCCCTCGACATTGAAATATTAATGCGATGTGGGCAAAATAGAATTACTATGAATTCAAGTTAAATGTTTAAACTGATTGTGAAGCCAGGAAACATGAATATAAATGAGTCTAACTAAGAGACACGATAGAAACACTCGCTGCTGTGAACATTTATACACCACGATGCACATACCCTGATAATCCTATTAACTAAATATCAGATCTGTCAGGGATGTTCACAATATTTACGTGTAGTGTGCGGGTAATATGGCCGAATGGATGAATGGATATATATATAAACCTTAGTGGCAATATATGAATATATATCATGTAGTATATATATATAGATCAATCCCAGGATAGCGTTGTATGTACTCACGACATGAGTAACAAAAGGACTAAGGTGAGAATATAAGATCTCAGGTAATTACGTTAGCTTGAACACATAACATATCCTACACAACCTTTGCAATAATTACAAAACACAATAAGTAAACAAGAAATACTTAATTTGAGTCGGAGTATAGTAGAGAGTAGCCTTGTAGAGATCTGACACACGTGGGGGCAACTGAGTGCGTGGTCCATCTTGGCCTGTTTGCCAAGGGGGGGAAGGCCCGGGAATACCCTCGCACAGGTAGCACTAGCGTAGGTCACTTCCGGTACAGCCTACACACACTCTCTCGTTCAGACACCGTCGCTGCTTGAAGGGCACGATCTAAGAGGATATTGGCTAGCCTCTACGGATGGTGCTATCCGGCCGAGTTGTTCACGTATACTCCCCCACAGGTTACCCATGGGACATGGTGCCTCGACTGGCCTAACTTTACCCTGTTTTCGGCCAGGTAGTATTTGATTTTACGGAGAGTGACAAGTCGGGTGTTTCCGGAACATGAGAGACATGGGAAAAATAGTTTCTGATTTATTGCGTGGTTGTCTAAAGCCTTAAAAATACAATGCATACATGTTTATGTGGGGAATGATATGTTTTATTTATTAATAATAAAAGTAAATAGCCTAAAGCTTAAGTGTACACAGGATAAATTATTTACAGTACTGGAGGCCTCTCTCTATTTAGAGGCTTGTATGGAGCTGTCTGTTTGTCCTCTTGTCTAGCTGGATTGTAAACATTGTCTCGCCTAGCGGTGGTATTGATGAGTGGAACCGCCACGGTAACTGGAGTGGAACGAAGGAGGTTGATGTCTCATTTGCATAAAGTCTTCCTCCTCGTAGTCTAGATCCGGGCCAGGTGTAGGCGGGCATTGCTCACCTGGCACCTGAGGGCACATACCAAAAAACTGTGGCGAATGTCTTACCATACGTATGTTAAGCTTATCGGAAGCTGCGCGTTTTTCCTGGGGCTGTGATACGGGTGACTGAGGTATGTTGTTGCTGTTGTCCAGGGGAGACTGTTTCCGGTCTCTCTTCCGGTTTCTTAGGCATGCAATTTTATATGTGGAAGTTGTTTGTCCTTCGGTTGATGGGAAAGGGTTTGTGGTCTGCTTCGGTATTATATTTTCCAGCCCGGTCATCTCAAGCAGTTACGTGTGTGGTGGTTGTTAACTAATCGCAACTTGATCATACTTAAAACAAGGTAAAAAAATAATAGTACTTGCCTAAAAGAGGATTGAAATGCAAAAACAATACCACCACATATTGTGTAAGTTCCAACAAATACAATAGATCCGTAAATACAATAGGGAACGTGATTCAAATTTGTATTTTATGGGCATATTTGAACAGGGCATCAGGGAGCCGTCGATCTATCAAATTTAGAAACAAGTTTGTAAAGTCTTCATATATCTTATACATAAACATACAGGAATACACTGAGGGGAGGGGAGGGGGGATTAAAGGCTCATCATATTATCTTTAACATCGTTCTTAACACCAATAACACCCAAAATTAAATGAATTAAAGCATGTGATTCTCCCAGGATTCAAACCCAGCATATCACATACAGAAATTACATGTTCTAACCATTTCACCATCACAACAATTATTATCTACCGAAATGCACGAATGACCAACACACATTTGTATATGAATAATAATTATCTGTAAAGAAAGCTAATGACCTAATCTACAATCGTGATGTGTAGTGTAAAGGTGAACTGCACTTGTAGTGGGGCAGATAACTGGAATAATCGTTCATTTCTGGAAACAAGCACCAAAATTGGCACACATACTCCTTGGGGATTGCTCTTTTGAGAAAACCCGTTAGCCACCTAAAAATTCAAGATGGCGGCCATTTTTCAAGATGGCCGCCATTGAATATACAGAAACATTGCATTTCGCAATAAAATCGCAAAGACTTGTCCTATTTGAATGATCTTGGTGTCAAATCATACATTTTTCACTATATAGAATCCGAATTTTGAACCATGGACTTACTCACTAGCTTCTTTGTACCATAATATCAGTCCCGGAATCATAATTAGGGTAAAAAGTGCCGATATCATAGGCACCATCAGTCCGATATATTATTGAATGTACATGTAGGCAGTAGGCCTATACTTGTTTGTCACTTATTGTCTTGCTGCCTGGATGAGTATACTACAACGCTTCTAAACCTCGCATCTGCAGCTGCACAGTGCCGTGCAGGTCAGACCAAAGCAGTAGCATTTGCATCGACCGCAGCATTCCGACTTGCATCCACACTTGGTCAGCTGCTGGCAACTCTCTGCAATGGGTGGGAGCTCTGTCCAAACGATCTGCCACAGATCTCCTTTCTTGGTCCAGCCCTAGTTGGCAGGAGTCTGCGTTTCTGGTTGACGTACTGTTGACTGACTCCAGATGCAGCCTGACTGGTAGGCAGCACGCTTCACATGCTGCTTCAGTGCTGCTCGGGTTGGAGGAATGGCTTCGTACGGCCTCTGCTTCCGAGCAAACATGTCCAACCTCGCATCATCGACACCTTCAGCTGTGCTGGATCTGTCGTACATCATGACCACGAACTTCTCCAAGGTCTCCAGGTCTTCATCATCAACTACCGGTGGGTACTGGCTGAGTTTGCTGAAGACACCAGAAGCCTCATCACAAACATCCCAGGTTTGCCAAGCAGACTTCTTCCCTTTGCCACGGAATACTGAAACGACATCGCAGCCAGTGAAGGCATGGAAGAAGAGCATCCCTTTTCTCTTTTCTGCAAGAGTGCAACACAAGTCATGTACAGGAACCCACCTCAGGTTCTGTCCTTGGCCAAAGGCAACCCACAACTGCTGCAGACCTAGCTCCTGAAGTGTCTGCAGAACACTGACTGTGATGACGACAACATCTGTGTCGCTGGCTTTGACCATGATGACTTTACTGCCTGCTTCTGTTGCATGCCTGGCATGCACAAAGATCCGCGTGTCAGCTTCTTCATGACTGCACGGTGCCACCCCTGCCAGATTGATAGTGCGGTTGCTGACAGCATCTTCTTCCTTGGTCACAATGACCACATTTGGTGTGGCCACATGTGCAATCTTATCAGCCAGAAAGTTGAACAGCTCAGCTTTGTTGTCATTTTCTCTCAGGAAGTTTCGCCAGTTTGAGGGAATTTTGCCCTTCCCTGTCACCCTGCGTCTCACCCCGCATCCTCGCTTTGATCTAGTTTCAGCTTTCAGACTAGATGGCCGGTAGACATCAAACACAATGTCTGTTCTCTTGTACTTGGTAGAGTATGCTTGTATTCTAGGAAGGACATCGAGCATTGCGTACTCTTCGAACGTATTTCAACTCCGTGGGGGCAGACTGTTCACCAACACTGCACCATCAATGATGATGGTGTCGGCGTCTGGCTCTGCCTCAGGGGTTGTAACTTGGCTCTGAAGAATGGTAGTGAGGTGGAATTTCTGACAGGTGTGGAGCTTTCCACCATCACTGAGGGCAGCAGGATGTGACTGGTTCTCATGACGGAAGAACTCCTTCAAGTCACACTCTCTGCTCTGGCATGATATGAACATCTTGGAGAACAGTTGACAGTCTTCCTTCAGCACTTTTTGCTTTGAAGAGTCAACAGAGGCTGGTACATGTCGGAAAAAGTCAACCCTGTTCTTGTTGATTGGTTCATAGAAGGTGGATTCTTCTTCCCCTTCCAGTCCCTTCATAAACTCCTGGAAACAGACCTTGCCTTTCTCAAGGTGTGTGCCAATCAGCTCGGCGGCAGTGTGCTGAGCAATATCCTTTGTATCAAGCGAAAGCAGGTCCCGACTCTGCTCCTGGAAAGGATTGCACATATCTGTCATGGATTGTGAGAGCTTTTCTACTTTCTCAAGGAACACTCTTTGTGCTCGTTCTGTCTCCTCATGGTGGCTGGTGTGTTCAGTACCCTCTTTGGTCCCACATGCTGCCTCATACTGTGCAACCAAGTGGCTGACTTGAGGACCAGCTATCATCCATCTTCTCAGTGCTGATGGGTCTTCAGTCACGCCGATCACACCCCCGCCTGCCTTGATGACAGCGTTGGCCTGCTCGTGAGCTTGGTCAATAGCCATTGCTGAGAACTGTCGGCTCGATTTGTGTACAACAAAGTTTCCACTCTGGAACTCCTGAGCCAGCTGAGGATGCTTCTGTTCCAGGGTCACCATGTCTCTGTAGTGGATCGGAAGCCACCGTGCATAGTTTACATTGTTGTTGGCAAAGAAATACGGTATCAGCTCAGCCAGTGACTGACAGTACAGGAAGAAGTTGGCTTCCCTGAATGATCGGATCAACAAGAGGATCACCAGTTCCATTGACAGCACCATATACCAGAAATTAAACTGGGGACTTTGCAGTTTGCGATGCTCACACCAAGCTTCGAAGCTAGGCACCTCTTCGGGTTGTTCATCTGTCTCTTTCGAGTAGTCCGTGTGGGCTGCCTTCAGAAGCTTGTACAGACTGCATGCTGTTATCTGGTGCATCTCTCGTGTCCTAGTGATGCTCGAAGCTGTCAGAAATGAATCTGCTGTCCCAGGAGATGCTATCCCTGACTCCAAGAGGGCTCCTGTCCAACCACTGTCCTGGAGTAGAGTTCCAATGGACTTCAGTGCCGCCATCTCAATATGCAAGCCTCCGAACATTATGACGAACTTGTCCTCACCGTAGATTTCAGGCCAGTGCCACTGGACCTGCTTGGCTACTGCATATATTGGCTGGTCAGCAGCAATGACTGGCACCTGACCGGGGTTCAGAAATGCCACTATTTCCTTGATCTTGTCCATCACATGCTTGACTGTAGCAACCGAGTGGGCCTGATCTCGCAGCAGAGGCAAAAGTGATGTAATGCTGACCTCAAATGGCTTTCCTCTCTTCTGTGAAGCATGGTGGGCTGACCAAATCACATCCACTGGCCCATCTGTCACAGTGACCTTCTCCAGCCACTCATACTCCATTGCCAGTTGTGGCCTCAGAAGACTGGTGTCTGGGTGTGTCACACCACTCTGGAGAGGAGAGGGTTTCTTCTTGGTGAAGAAGGCGGGCCGGACATTGGTGAAGGAGTCTGGAAGTTCTGGAACTGTCTTCACTTTCTCCTCTCCGAACTTCAGCTGTCCACGCTCTTCACCTTTGTCTTCTTTGGTTGGGTGCTGGAAAACAGAGACGCTGGTTCCATGGAAAGAAGTGGTCGCTGTCGTTGCAGTGGGATTGTGGTCTATGTTGTCCATGGCTGATGTAGTGAACAGCCCTTTTCGCAGTACTGGTGGACAGACCACCCCATCCTCCACGTACTTGCTGACTGTTGCATCTCCCAGCTGTGCAGATATCTGTAGCACCCTGTCGTATGAAATGCTGATGCCATGCTCGTTAAGCATTTCCACCAACTTTCTCTTTCTGGTCTTTGTGTAGACGGACATCCCCATCAGAAAAAAAAAAAAAAAAAAAAAAAAAAAAAAAAAAAAAAAATTGTCTGAGTTCAGAAGATGGGGTTTCATTGTCACATATGAAACACGTTTTGCCTTCAAGGCTGGTTCTACGCAGCTTGGTCTGGCATTCTACTGGCTGAGCACTCTCTGCTCTTCTTTTTCTGGCTCTCTCCAGTTTCGTGTTGTTGAACATAAGGCGACAACTTTGGTGATACTGCGCCTTGTTCCTCCTCAGAGTTTCTTCAATGCCACCACCATCATCAAGTCTGGCTGGATCCAGAACAATAGGCATCTCATTAATTGCGTGAAAGAGGGGAATAGTAGTCGCAATCATAGTGTAGCCATCATGTTCTTGTGGTTGTTGTGCACGTGGTGACTTGAGCTCTTCACTCTTCTTCTTCTGGCAAAGACAACACTTGCTCCAGTCAGTCCGGAATTTAGACGGTCCTGGATCTGTATTTGCCATCTTGGTGAATACAGTATGATAATTATCTGTAACACAGATATAATAGATAACAGATAATCACAGTATATAACAGATAATCACAGTATGATATAACACAGTATGTTATATGATAACAGATATAACAGATAATCACAGTATGATAATTATCTGTATTCAGTGAATCAAGGCCGAGGGGTTATCCTTTTACCACCTTGATCACAATCATGCACAATAAGGTATGGGATACGACTAGGTTCGGGAATAAAAATATATGACCTACACCTAGCCCGATCGTTCATCCAGTATAATTAAAGTCCCGTGCGATCTGTACACCATCCCGGTAACTACATGCAAAGCAATGTAAAGCCCCGTTACCCTTGGCTCGGCACTCCCGCGCTGGCATACCCTGTCAATTCAGGCGCGGCTATCTAACTAAACATCTATGTTAAACTACATGTAATCTACAGTAGCTAACTGATGCGGGGCTTATTAGACAGCATTTGGGACACTAAACTAATTATTTAGCTACACTAAACTAATTATTCAGCTGATACTGAACCCCATGCTGAGTTTCACAGCAGCGGTGCCACCAGTGTGCCCTGGCTGTGCGTTGACATCCGCTCTGTTGAGCTACTACTCTACACCTTCCTCTGCAAGTCTCTCACCGTCCCCCCCCCCCCCCCCCCCCACCGCATCGTGTCATGTCTAGTTTGGAAGCCTTGTACAGGAAGATGCTACACATACTGAACCTCTAACACTACTACGATATACACTACCATGCATTTTAGCCGAGTCAGACGTAACATGAACCTCTAATTTAGCAGAATATTAGGATTCCGGGACTGATATTATGGTACAAGGAAGCTAGTGAGTAAGTCCATGGTTCCAAATTCGGATTCTACATAGTGAAAAATGTATGATTTGAGACCATGATCATTCAAATAGGACAAGTCTTTGCGATTTTATTGCGAAATGCAATATTTCTGTATATTCAATGGCGGCCATCTTGAAAAATGGCCGCCATCTTGAATTTTTAGGTGGCTAACAGGTATTATCAAAAGAGCAATCCCCAAGGAGTATGTGTGCCAAATTTGGTGCTTGTTTCCGGAAATGAACGATTCTCCTGAAATTTGCAGTTATCTGCTCCACTATTGAGGGAGAGGAAGTGGTGAGATACATGATTAACCCATACAATACCGGTGACGACATTTCTGTTATATTCTGCTAATTATTTAACGATTGTGTTCAACTCGGGAAGGACATCTATCAATAAATAGGCTATACCGACTATCTCAATTAATCACTTTAGCAACCATATAATTATCTTTCCTATGCTTCATAAAATCGTCTAAATATCGCTGAAATCATATAAAGGAGACATCACCGGTACTGTAAGGGTTAAGTATATTTGTTTAGCCCCTTCTCCCTCATGCTGAGCCTCATTAGTTTTGAAGTATTAAGACATTTGCTCCGTTAGTTTGGTGATTTTAAGACCTTTCGTGCCATTTAGGTGTCGAGCCTGCAATTTATGAAGAAGCGGTTTTTGGCCGGAGCGTTTTTTCAACCGAAAAATACATAAATTTGTCTCGAACGAGGGTCTTGAGAGTATTTTCTGAAGCTTGATGGAGATCTAAAGAGGAAACTAAAAAAACAAATATAAACAAATCTAACAAATAATAAACGTACAAAATTATTAACGTCCCTTAATCATGAAAAAGTAAAACTGACGATTCATGAATAAGCTACCTTCCATCCCCCTCCCCTTACCTCAACTCACTTATTCTTTAAAAAAAAAAGAAAAAAAAAAAAAAAAAAAAAAAAAAAACGGAGTCTCCGGGGATTGCCTGAAAAGTGTTCCATACGCCAAATATTATATATTATATGTTGTGAGAATAATTCAGGTGGATTAGACTCGTCAGCCTTGGTAGGCAACCCCTCTAGGGGAGATAACCTTATATACATCTAGGTGGATGGGACTCGTCAACCTTGCCCGGTCATCCATCTAGGAAGTAAGTTAGTTACAATAGGACTTCAGAGGCTATCAACCCTATTGGATTATGAAGCCAGCACACTGTAAGTCAAGAATAACGTCAGGAATGGAGCCTCTCTGAGAGAACTCCAGTCCCTTCCTGGGGAGTAAACCTTATAAACATTCTTACTGCTCGCCTAAGGGTAAAGCAGGTTGGTGGATGGTCTTCCCACCCACTACTGTTAAAAAATACTGCTATAAAAATACATAGAGGGCCTCAGAGTCGAACGGAGCCTAAGTTGAGTGGTCAAGTCCTGAAATAAACTGGCACAGGTTGTCCTTCTCCCTGAGGACAAGTTTACTTGGGAGCCTTTTGTGTATAGCCACCCTCATGAAGGGGAGTAAGGCATCTGGCAATAGATGGATAGATAGATTAAAATGTAAAACTTGCAAACTAAACAAACCAAAATTGGGACAAGGACAATATAAAGTCAAATTAAATTATCAAAATCGCTATGTGGAAACAACGCTTACTAAAATGAAAATTATTAAATAAAAGAACACAATCCACCACATAGGGTGTACATACTACATGAGCAAGTTAATCTGTTTCCCAAGCAAACTAATCGCACATATAACAACGCACTATCGTCACGTTAAAGGAAGTAGTCAAGTTTGGGAAGTCCGAGATGTTCTGGCAAATTATACTAAACTATGCATGAATAAAGAAACTACATGTTAAATGTCAAAATATTATTTAAATTCAAATTTGCAACATGACAAGACATTAACAATAGTACAAAATACAAATATTGATAAGATATCTATACTATTACAAAATAATATATAAAATACAGTACAGCACTCACTAACGATAGTGCTATCGGGTAAGTACCTGTAAGCATAGCATGCCTCAAGTGACCCCTATCAATAACTACCCTACAAATAACCTACATTTATAGCACAAATAAACTAAGGAAATCGCAAAAGTAAGCAATTGATACTATCGACAATGAATACATATAATATAAAGACAAATAATTGCAAAATATGAAGTAACAACAGATTTAAACAAAGAGTACTCTTTTAACAAGAACAATAAATTTAAAAAATCATCAATATTAATATTAATAATAGAAAAAGAAAAAGAAAAAGATAAACAATAAATAGACAAAAAACAATAAATACAGACAAAAAGTAAGCAGAGGTTATACAAGAAACTTCAAGTTAAAAAGGCTTGATTAAAATTATTGATGTCAAATTTTAGAATACAGTCACAATAATTGACCCTAAAAAGATTAAATTTATGGAACAATTTACTTGCCTCAAAACCTCTGTCCACTAAGAGTCTGTATAGTAACCTAGCTCTAGCCCAAAAGTCATCTACTTTAGTGCAGATTTTACAAAATCTTATTAATTGGGAATAAAACAATTATAAGTTATTTTACTATCGATATTACTACTAGGGAAAGGAAAGTTTATTACGTTAAAATTAAAATCATCAACTTTGTGATATACTTTAAGTATGCACTGTTCATTAACAATCTCTATATTTATATCAAGAAAATTTTCAACTTTATAATTTACGTTACATTGTGTGAGGGGAATATAATTAGGGTAAATAAGTTTAGCAACTTGATTAAAATTTAACAAATTGCAAACAAGAATATCATCAATATATCTACTATTATTACTTAACAGTTTAGCAAGTGCTAATTTTTCTGGGATTTTATTTTTCTTGCTACTGTCAACTAAGTCTTTTATATATTTAAATTCTAAAGCAAGCAAGAATAAGTCTGCAATTAAAGGGCTAGCATTTCCACCCATAGGAATTCCTAATATTTGTTTGAAAATGTACGGCCCGAATCTAACATAAGTATTGAAAAGGAGGAATTTAAGGGCATCTTTAAGTTTAGTTCTATCAAAATATACAGAACTAGTGGGAGTAGAGCTAAGTGATGCATTATTAAAATATGTATAAACATTTATGAAATAATTACCATTCCTAACGAACCTGTCAAAGTGAAAATCTATAATAAAGCAAAGCTCTGAATATACTAAATCTAAAGGCAAATTGGTATACAAAGTTGAAAAGTCGAAGCTATGTACCGAGGTAACTTTCGGCATGGTATTTATTTTATCAATAACTTCTAACGAATTGTCAACACTCCAATAATAGTTAATGCCAGTTCTTCTCATGATGGTATTACAATATCTTTTATGAGTACTTTTAATGTGTTTTAAGCAATTTACGACTTGTTCTGATAGCGTTTTAGTGGTAGCAAATTTTGCTCCGGCAATAAAGCGATATTTATAAGGTCTTTTATGAAATTTAGGTAACATGTATAATTTTGCAATGCACTTGTTCTTATCAGAAAGTTTAATATCAAATGTTATATTTTTCTTGGTATGGTCATCGATTAAGTTATCAATATTCAGATTATTTTGAATTTCATAAACAGAATTACCGCAAATATTTATACGTAATATGTTACCCTTAATACCTAATTCTTTTTTTATGTTTTCAAGATAAAATTTCTTACATGTGAAGCTATAATTATTGCTGGCTTTATCTACTGTAGTGATTACAAAATGTTTATGTAAATTTATTAAATCAGCTTTAAGCTTATTATAATTATAGTCTATAAAATCTGAAAGATTAAATTCATTTTTAAGCGAGAAAATTTTATTTCTAATTAACTTAATTCATAATTTAGACCATGCTTCTAGTTCTCTCGCATCGCAGCACGCAATTTTTAACAATTTATCTTTTAATTTATTGACTGAAAAAACAATATCTTTTAAAATTATGTCCCATGTTACTTTATTACTCCCTATTCTAAATTTAAACCCTTTACGACATAGCTCCGCTAATTTGTCGTTTGCAAAATGTTTAACTAGTTCTACATCACCTGTTAATATGTGACATATCGGACTATAAATGAACTTTGCTAGTGCATCACGTCTGCTAGCTGGCATATCCATGACTCTTTCACACACGCATTTATTATTATTGAAAATATCATTATCTGAAAGATTTCCTAAAACTTTATTATAATTACAAATAATAGACCCAACAGGTCGTTCATATGAATACACTATTAATGGTTTGAAATCTTTACAACCATCTGGTAACATGGACTTAACTTTCTTTGAATTAATAAGACTGTTAACATTAATTTTGTCTAAAATTTTAGAGGAATAATTTAAAGTGGACATGACTTTATCTTTAATACGGTTATCTGTGGATTTCTTAGAATTAGCTCTAATATATCCCATAAAAGCAAAGACTATATTCTTAAATTTATTTGTGAAATTATGTTTATTGTTTAGAATATTTTCTATAAAAGGAGCAAAACTTTTCTTTTGTAGGCCTTTCAATGAATCTTTTAATTTTTTAATTCCGAAATTTCGATATAATGAATATAAATTATTAACAATAATTTTAATATGAGACCTGTTTTTCTTTTTATTAAATGTATTTAGTCTTCTATTACCGTGTCTACCAGGTCTTCTGTTCAAAACAGGGAAGTTAAAATATGGGTTATTAAAATCGTTTTTTAATAAATCTGTATACAAAATGTTGCCAAAAATTTTTATTTGATTGTTAAGTCCAAATGGATAGATGGTCATTAATTTTCCAATCCAATAATTTTCTCTATCTAAAACATTTTGATTACTTTGAACAATTTCTATAATTTTGTATTTACAATCAAATTTAGTACAATCTGTGTTAAAATGCTTATATAGAAGAATCTTGGAGTCGATGCCGTTCTTAATTCCTGATCTATGCCCGTAGGCTCTTTCTCTTAAACATTGCTACGTCTTTCCAACATATTGTATACCACATTTATCACAGGTTATTAAATAGATAACATTCTTTACTTTACATGGAGATGCTACATTAACAGAAGAATTTAAAAACAAACATTTTGTATTGGTAATGTAACTTTTAAAAAATGTTTGATGTTCAAAATCAAATTCATTCACACAGAGTTTACATTTACAGTTATCATCGAAAAGACGCCGGTTATTTTCATTATTATTATTCATTTTTAAGTTTTTATAATTTTGCAGGGTGCGAGGGTACAGAGAATTATTCTGACACATAGTCCGTGGCCGGTCCTGGTTCGTCAACGAATACAAGTAAAGGAAGGGACAGTACATGGGGAACACGTCGTATACTAATGTTGCCACTAGTACAGACCGGCCTCACATCTATACTGTCCCTGAACCTATATAAATTAAAATGTAAAACTTGCAAACTAAACAAACCAAAATTGGGACAAGGACAATATAAAGTCAAATTAAATTATCAAAATCGCTATGTGGAAACAACGCTTACTAAAATGAAAATTATTAAATAAAAGAACACAATCCACCACATAGGGTGTACATTACTACATGAGCAAGTTAATCTGTTTCCCAAGCAAACTAATCGCACATATGACAACGCACTATCGTCACGTTAAAGGAAGTAGTCAAGTTTGGGAAGTCCGGGACGTTCTGGCAAATTATACTAAACTCTGCATGAATAAAGAAACTACATGTTAAATGTCAAAATATTATTTAAAATCAAATTTGCAACATGACAAGACATTAACAATAGTACAAAATACAAATATTGATAAGATATCTATACTATTACAAAATAATATATAAAATACAGTACAGCACTCACTAACGATAGTGCTATCGGGTAGGTACCTGTAAGCATAGCATGCCTCAAGTGACCCCTATCAATAACTACCCTACAAATAACCTACATTTATAGCACAAATAAACTAAGGACATCGCAAAAGTAAGCAATTGATACTATCGACAATGAATACATATAATATAAAGACAAATAATTGCAAAATATGAAGTAACAACAGATTTAAACAAAGAGTACTCTTTAACAAGAACAATAAATTTAAAAAATCATCATTATTAATATTAATAATAGAAAAAGAAAAAGAAAAGAAAAAGACATAAACAATAAATACAGACAAAAAGTAAGCAGAGGTTATACAAGAAACTTCAAGTTAAAAATGCTTGATTCAAATTATTGACGTCAAATTTTAGAATACAGTCACAATAATTGACCCTAAAAAGATTAAATTTATGGAACAATTTACTTGCCTCAAAACCTCTGTCCACTAAGAGTCTGTATAGTAACCTAGCTCTAGCCCAAAAGTCATCTACTTTAGTGCAGATTTTACAAAATCTTATTAATTGGGAATAAAACAATTATAAGTTATTTTACTATCGATATTACTACTAGGGAAAGGAAAGTTATTACGTTAAAATTAAAATCATCAACTTTGTGATATACTTTAAGTATGCACTGTTCATTAACAATCTCTATATTTATATCAAGAAAATTTTCAACTTTATAATTTACGTTACATTGTGTGAGGGGAATAGAATTAGGGTAAATAAGTTTAGCAACTTGATTAAAATTTAACAAATTGCAAACAAGAATATCATCAATATATCTACTATTATTACTTAACAGTTTAGCAAGTGCTAATTTTTCTGGAATTTTATTTTTCTTGCTACTGTCAACTAAGTCTTTTATATATTTAAATTCTAAAGCAAGCAAGAATAAGTCTGCAATTAAAGGGCTAGCATTTCCACCCATAGGAATTCCTAATATTTGTTTGAAAATGAACGGCCCGAATCTAACATAAGTATTGAAAAGGAGGAATTTAAGGGCATCTTTAAGTTTAGTTCTATCAAAATATACAGAACTAGTGGGAGTAGAGCTAAGTGATGCATTATTAAAATATGTATAAACATTTATGAAATAATTACCATTCCTAACGAACCTGTCAAAGTGAAAATCTATAATAAAGCAAAGCTCTGAATATACTAAATCTAAAGGCAAATTGGTATACAAAGTTGAAAAGTCGAAGCTATGTACCGAGGTAACTTTCGGCATGGTATTTATTTTATCAATAACTTCTAACGAATTGTCAACACTCCAATAATAGTTAATGCCAGTTCTTCTTATGATGGTATTACAATATATTTTATGAGTACTTTTAATGTGTTTTAAGCAATTTACGACTTGTTCTGATAGCGTTTTAGTGGTAGCAAATTTTGCTCCGGCAATAAAGCGATATTTATAAGGTCTTTTATGAAATTTAGGTAACATGTATAATTTTGCAATGCACTTGTTCTTATCAGAAAGTTTAATATCAAATGTTATATTTTTCTTGGTATGGTCATCGATTAAGTTATCAATATTCAGATTATTTTGAATTTCATAAACAGAATTACCGCAAATATTTATACGTAATATGTTACCCTTAATACCTAATTCTTTTTTTATGTTTTCAAGATAAAATTTCTTACATGTGTAGCTATAATTATTGCTGGCTTTATCTACTGTAGTGATTACAAAATGTTTATGTAAATTTATTAAATCAGCTTTAAGCTTATTATAATTATAGTCTATAAAATCTGAAAGATTAAATTCATTTTTAAGCGAGAAAATTTTATTTCTAATTAACTTAATTAATAATTTAGACCATGCTTCTAGTTCTCTCGCATCGCAGCACGCAATTTTTAACAATTTATCTTTTAATTTATTGACTGAAAAAACAATATCTTTTAAAATTATGTCCCATGTTACTTTATTACTCCCTATTCTAAATTTAAACCCTTTACGACATAGCTCCGCTAATTTGTCGTTTGCAAAATGTTTAACTAGTTCTACATCACCTGTTAATATGTGACATATCGGACTATAAATGAACTTTGCTAGTGCATCACGTCTGCTAGCTGGCATATCCATGACTCTTTCACACACGCATTTATTATTATTGAAAATATCATTATCTGAAAGATTTCCTAAAACTTTATTATAATTACAAATAATAGACCCAACAGGTCGTTCATATGAATACACTATTAATGGTTTGAAATCTTTACAACCATCTGGTAACATGGACTTAACTTTCTTTGAATTAATAAGACTGTTAACATTAATTTTGTCTAAAATTTTAGAGGAATAATTTAAAGTGGACATGACTTTATCTTTAATACGGTTATCTGTGGATTTCTTAGAATTAGCTCTAATATATCCCATAAAAGCAAAGACTATATTCTTAAATTTATTTGTGAAATTATGTTTATTGTTTAGAATATTTTCTATAAAAGGAGCAAAACTTTTCTTTTGTAGGCCTTTCAATGAATCTTTTAATTTTTTAATTCCGAAATTTCGATATAATGAATATAAATTATTAACAATAATTTTAATATGAGACCTGTTTTTCTTTTTATTAAATGTATTTAGTCTTCTATTACCGTGTCTACCAGGTCTTCTGTTCAAAACAGGGAAGTTAAAATATGGGTTATTAAAATCGTTTTTTAATAAATCTTTATACAAAATGTTGCCTACATTTTTTATTTGATTGTTAAGTCCAAATGGATAGATGGTCATTAATTTTCCAATCCAATAATTTTCTCTATCTAAAACATTTTGATTACTTTGAACAATTTCTATAATTTTGTATTTACAATCAAATTTAGTACAATCTGTGTTAAAATGCTTATATAGAAGAATCTTGGAGTCGATGCCGTTCTTAATTCCTGATCTAGGCTCTTTCTCTTAAACATTGCTACGTCTTTCCAACATATTGTATACCACATTTATCACAGGTTATTAAATAGATAACATTCTTTACTTTACATGGAGATGCTACATTAACAGAAGAATTTAAAAACAAACATTTTGTATTGGTAATGTAACTTTTAAAAAATGTTTGATGTTCAAAATCAAATTCATTCACACAGAGTTTACATTTACAGTTATCATCGAAAAGACGCCGGTTATTTTCATTATTATTATTATTATTCATTTTTAAGTTTTTATAATTTTGCAGGGTGCGAGGGTACAGAGAATTATTCTGACACATAGTCCGTGGCCGGTCCTGGTTCGTCAACGAATACAAGTAAAGGAAGGGACAGTACATGGGGAACACGTCGTATACTAATGTTGCCACTAGTACAGACCGGCCTCACATCTATACTGTCCCTGAACCTATATAAATTAAAATGTAAAACTTGCAAACTAAACAAACCAAAATTGGGACAAGGACAATATAAAGTCAAATTAAATTATCAAAATCGCTATGTGGAAACAACGCTTACTAAAATGAAAATTATTAAATAAAAGAACACAATCCACCACATAGGGTGTACATTACTACATGAGCAAGTTAATCTGTTTCCCAAGCAAACTAATCGCACATATGACAACGCACTATCGTCACGTTAAAGGAAGTAGTCAAGTTTGGGAAGTCCGGGACGTTCTGGCAAATTATACTAAACTCTGCATGAATAAAGAAACTACATGTTAAATGTCAAAATATTATTTAAAATCAAATTTGCAACATGACAAGACATTAACAATAGTACAAAATACAAATATTGATAAGATATCTATACTATTACAAAATAATATATAAAATACAGTACAGCACTCACTAACGATAGTGCTATCGGGTAGGTACCTGTAAGCATAGCATGCCTCAAGTGACCCCTATCAATAACTACCCTACAAATAACCTACATTTATAGCACAAATAAACTAAGGAAATCGCAAAAGTAAGCAATTGATACTATCGACAATGAATACATATAATATAAAGACAAATAATTGCAAAATATGAAGTAACAACAGATTTAAACAAAGAGTACTCTTTAACAAGAACAATACATTTAAAAAATCATCAATATTAATATTAATAATAGAAAAAGAAAAAGAAAAAGATAAACAATAAATAGACAAAAAACAATAAATACAGACAAAAAGTAAGCAGAGGTTATACAAGAAACTTCAAGTTAAAAATGCTTGATTCAAATTATTGATGTCAAATTTTAGAATACAGTCACAATAATTGACCCTAAAAAGATTAAATTTATGGAACAATTTACTTGCCTCAAAACCTCTGTCCACTAAGAGTCTGTATAGTAACCTAGCTCTAGCCCAAAAGTCATCTACTTTAGTGCAGATTTTACAAAATCTTATTAATTGGGAATAAAAACAATTATAAGTTATTTTACTATCGATATTACTACTAGGGAAAGGAAAGTTTATTACGTTAAAATTAAAATCATCAACTTTGTGATATACTTTAAGTATGCACTGTTCATTAACAATCTCTATATTTATATCAAGAAAATTTTCAACTTTATAATTTACGTTACATTGTGTGAGGGGAATATAATTAGGGTAAATAAGTTTAGCAACTTGATTAAAATTTAACAAATTGCAAACAAGAATATCATCAATATATCTACTATTATTACTTAACAGTTTAGCAAGTGCTAATTTTTCTGGGATTTTATTTTTCTTGCTACTGTCAACTAAGTCTTTTATATATTTAAATTCTAAAGCAAGCAAGAATAAGTCTGCAATTAAAGGGCTAGCATTTCCACCCATAGGAATTCCTAATATTTGTTTGAAAATGTACGGCCCGAATCTAACATAAGTATTGAAAAGGAGGAATTTAAGGGCATCTTTAAGTTTAGTTCTATCAAAATATACAGAACTAGTGGGAGTAGAGCTAAGTGATGCATTATTAAAATATGTATAAACATTTATGAAATAATTACAGATGTGAGAGTGACAACTCATATAATCATGAGCATTATAACTTAAAAAGGGCGAGGTAAATGGGCTCCAAATTTCCGCACCTATTCTCTGGCTGACTCTTCCTAGATGGTAGATATAATGTCTCAAATACTGAAGTTGTATTTGAGTTATGAGAAGTTGGGGTGGGAATACTGGCCTACAAAGAACAGGGTATGTGCTCATGGTAGACGGGCGAGAGTTAATATATTTCTATCAGGATTACTAAGCAATATCTGATTTGAATAATGGATTAAATTATCACTTATGAAACAAGAATGAGTGGGAGTGTATTAAAAGGTTGGTGCCCCCCTAGGGCTGGAAGGAATTATATACTGAAAAGGCTCTGAAGAACATTGATCATTGTAATAGTGGTAGAGGAGTGAAATATATACATATAGTGAAGCGAAAGAGAGAGAGAGAGAGAGAGAGAGAGAGAGAGAGAGAGAGAGAGAGAGAGAGAGCAATATGAGAGAGAGGGAGTGAGGAGAAAGAGCACATACATACAGTACTTCCTGATCGGCTCATCTCCCAGCCCATATAGCGAGAGACCAAAGAGGAGAGGAGGGAGAGTGGATTCATGGGGGGAGGGGAAGGGGGGTTGATTGGTAGCGCAGGGAGAAGAGGGGAGGGGGAGAGAAGGGGAGGTACATGAAGGAAAGGGAAGGAAGGAAGAGAGGAGAAGTGGGGATACAGGGAGAGAGTACATAAAGAGAAGGGAGGGAGGGTGCGCATAAGGAGAGGGACATAAAGAAGGGAATACATGAGGGAAAGTAGATTAGGAAGGGAACACATGCAAGTAAGGGGAAGTAAAAGGGGGAGGCGGAACATGAGGGAAAGAGGGGAAAGGAACACAAGTAGAGAGGGGAAGAAGCGAAGAGGGGAAAGGGGAACATGAGGGGACACGGACACAGGTAGAGAAGTTAGAAGGAACAAGAGGGGGTAGAGAATACAGGGATACATGTAGAGAGGTTAGAAAGAAGAAGAGGGAAAGAGAGATCAGGAAAGGGGTAAAGGACATACGTTGAGAGATTAGAAACAACAAGAGGAAAATAGGGGACATGGGGAGATAAATGACACACGTAGAGAGAAAAGGAAGCGTAGAGGGGAAGACAGGAGAGGGACACGATTAAAAGGGGAGAAAGCAAAGTAAGAAAGAGGGGAAAGGGACACACGTAGAGAGTTTAGAAAGAACAAGAAGGAAATAGAGGACAGCAAAGGGGTAATGGACACACGTAGAGAGGTTATAATGAAAGCGAGGGAAAGCGGGGACAGATAGGGATAGAGGGGAAAGGGACACATTTAGACAGTTTATATATAAATAACAAAATGGAAATAGAGGAGAGCAAGAGGGTAAAGGACACACACGTATAGGGACTAAAACCAAGCTGGGTGTGAGGAAAGTGGAACAGGTTGGAGGGGATATATACGAGGCCAGGGGGAAATACCGGGCCATACAAATTGAACATCTTAATATATTTTTTTTTCTTTTTTCTATATTCCAACTACTCCCTGTCGGGCATAGGCTGAGAGCCTGTACATTCCACCGCGTAGCCCGTGAGGTCTTGTTCCAGTCTGGGGAGTGAGACATGTGAAGCATCCATCATGGCTCGAAGCAGCTCCATCTCTGAAGCGGCTGGTTGCTTCGCTCAAGTGCTTCACCGTCTCACCCTCCAGACTCAGACCCTCACTCTCAGAACGCCACCTATTGAGCAGTGAACTCACTAGGCATTGTCCCCCTCTAACATATTTTGAATATGGGAATATTCATACAGTGTTATTTAATCAGGGAACAATGAGGGTATATTTTTGGCATTTCGGTGGGCTTTGTGGTAATGCACTGATACTAGGTACAGCACAAATTAAATCCCAATAATATCTTCCCATTGACATATCGGGATTTGAACCCGGGTCCATTGGATTACCAATCCAGTGGCATGACCACTCCACCACACCTCCCCTAAATAAAGGTCAATGTTTGTCAGTTACCCGATCAGTTACCCGACCTTTGTTACTAAACTCCTCCCACAGTTTTGGTGCCAGTTGGGAGTGTGGGGCACCGTTGGAAAGCCCAGGCTTTGGAGATGGTTTTAGGCGAGTTTAGTGGAAATCAGAGACACTTTTGTTTAATAAAATTTTCGGCAGAATTTATGTAGTATACGGGAGCGAAAAAAATCGAAATAATGGCCGTTTGGGGCAGAAGGAGGCCTCCGATCGAAAAGGTGTATGGAACGAAAGTTGTTCGCAGCCCCCCAAAATGGGAGTATGGATGAGGTCAGATCCTAAATCGGAGGTCATTTAGCGGCCGAAATCGAGGTCGCCGTTTAATGAGGCACAGGGAGGTCGAGGCCGGTGATTATGGTAGTAGTATTATTGTGATGATTGATATTGTAGTGATTGATGATGGTGATTATGGTAGTAGTAGGGGTGGTAGTAGTGATGGTGATTATGGTGAATACCCGGGCAACGCCGGGTACCCCTGCTAGTTAGTAATATAAGGTAGACGGTAAGAATTTGGAGTAAATGTTTAATAAAGGAGCAAGGTAGGGTATGGTTTGAACGCCTTACTTTAACCCGTACAGCCCCAGCGACGCGTCTGACGCGTCGGCGATGTATGTAACGCACAGCCCCAGAGACGCGCCTGACGCGTCACCCTAATTGGGCCGACCGTAACCTCAGGTTACCTCAGCCACTCAAGAGGGCTCAGATTTGTATGGGAACTGTGTACATATCCCACGCAACCGTGCCGATGGTTGAAAACTCTCAAAGTCCACGTGCGTGCGCGCGAGCGCGCAATAACCTGTTTTTTTTTATAATTGCCTTCAATTTTTTACTCTTGTAGAATCCGTTTTCGGGGGCTCTGTAGGACCATTTTTTAAGCTTTTTGAGTGGTTTTTCGTGGTTTTTCCTTCATTCCTAACCCATTCGCTATTGTTTCTGGAATAAAACAATTTTTTGAAAACCGGCCGGGTTCTGGTGCGCAAACATTACAAAACTAGCCGGGGCTCCACGGGTTAAAGGGAGATTTCCACTTAGTTATTTTTTGGGACCCCCTTCTCCCTTATGTTCAGTCCCATTAGTTTGGCGATTTTAGGACGTTCGGCCCATTAGTTTGGCGATTTTAAGACCTTTCGCCCCTTTCATTTATCAATATAAAGACTTTTCGTGTAATTTAGTCTTTTTTCCTAGCGAGCGACAGCGAGCCTGTAATTTTCGGCCAGGACTTTATTACATTGCATTGTTTGTGGACTCGACCATGTATTAATCAAGCCGATTAATCCAAATGACGTTATTGTTTTTCTTTGAGGGGGAAGGTAGCATTGAATGGTTTTAATTCATGTTAGGAAATAATGTAGGTATCACAAGGTTTTAAAACTACCTCTTCAGTATAATGCTCCCTCTCACATCCCTCAGTCCAACACACTCTATAATCCTCATCCCTCCAACATGCCCTAATCCTACATACTCCCGAATCCTTCTCCCTCCCTACCACACTCCCTAGTCCTCCTTACTTTCTAATCTTTCTCCATCCTTCCCACACTTCATAATCCTTCTTCTTCCCCAATCTTTCTCCTTCATTTTTCTCTCTCCCTCCCACACTCCCTAATCCTTCTCCCTCCCTCTCACGCTCCTTAATCCTTCTCCCTCTCACACTCTCTAATCCTTCTCCCTCCCACACTCCCTAATCCTTCTCCCTCCCTCCCACACTCAAGCCACACACCTAACCCAACCTGCCAAGCTTATAACCTAATCCAAACCTAGCCTAGCCTATAGCCAGCCAATCTGTTGTTCTTATTAACTCTAGTAGATATTGTATTTAGTATCCTACTGTAGCTATATATATCTGTAATTTTAGTTGTTGCTTGCACGATCTTGTAGTAACCTTTGACTGATACATTTGTTTTGTTTTATCTAAAAAGAGTAGGCTACTGCTTTACTAGGCTACAGTGACACCAGGGCCATCTGTTGATACAGTATATTAACCCCTTGTGTGCAGTCACACTTTATTTTTATATAATCTCTACTTGGTAAATTGTATATTTAGTTACATATTCTGTAAAATATATATATTTGTTTAAGGCTAGGTTATCACACCTGGTAGCCTATTTCTGCGTATTTCAATTTTATTATTTTCGGTTAGGCTATTCAACGCTGGTAGCCTATTGGTGCGTATTTCAATTTGTTTTTAAACATTTGGTTAGGCTATCGCCCCTGGAAGACTAATTATGCGTATCTCAATTTTTTTGTTTTCGGTTAGGCTATCACCCCTGATAACCTATATTTGTGTATTTCAACATATTTGTTTTCGGTTGAAGTGATTGAAGTGTTTCTAAAGTGAGTGAAGTGTTTTAACACCTTACGAGCGGCCTATGCGGTATATTTATGTGTACCGCACAGCGGGGTGTTTTTAGCCAAAATAGGGCTGTTTACGTGATCATTTTCATGCCTAAATAAGACCCAGAACGTAAAACAAGTACCTATCCCTGAAAGGGCATAAACAGAGCTTTCGAATGACACCATAACGATCCTTGTATGATGGATAGTTTTCTTGCAATAACCGTGCAACGCGAGTGCAAAAAGCAGGTAATTCGGTACTTTCAGTACATAATTGAGTATGTAGCGAGTGAGAGAGGGAGGAGGGAGCTGAGATTTGTGTCAGTAGGTTCGCCGCGGTGGTCTGGAGCAGTCATACGCTCGCTAGTCTCCTGCCACCACTTGTCTCTCTCTCTCAGCCACATTACGTGCTGAAATTGCCACTCGAGTTATGTCGAGCGCCGCCACATAGTCCAGCTTTATTTAACTCGACTTATGTTGCTCGCCGCTAATTAAGGGTTAAAGTGAGTTAAGTGTTTTAAAGTGAGTTAAGTGATCTGAAGAAAGTGACTGTTACCATGCCTCGCACTTGTACGAACTGCGCCGGTAGGTTTGGTGAGTCCATGTTTGTTACTGTCGATCTTCAAGTCTGCCGTCTCTGCCAGCAACAAGAGAATTTGACAGTGAAATTAGATGAAGCCTACAACAAGATCAACGTCCTCACCATGAAGCTGGAATCACTCCAAGAGTTTGTAACACTCAACGTTGGAGTACCACAAACTTCAATTGTCACCGCAACTCCAGCAGCCACCAACGCCCCAACGTCAACTGCCAACAATTCAACGCCTGCAGTAGCCATTTCATCTGATGGTTCCGATACTCAAGAAACAAATAGTAACTCTCTTCCCCGTCAAGACAACTTCCGTGTCGTGAGGAACAACGTTTGCCCCAAGACCAGGAAACCCATACCGATTACTGAGTGTCAAAACCGCTTCCAGATACTCGCAGACTCAGATGACGAAGCGGAAATAGAAGAAGTCCGGCTCGTGGGAGACTCGATGATACGTGGTCAGCTCACAGAGTTTTGCGCCAGAGCACCTAAGACCAGGAAGCGTTTTTGTATCCCTGGTGGTGGTGTGGACGACGTAGTTGCTGCAGTTGACGAAGTATCTAAGCTGGCCCCTGCTAATATAATGTACGTCATCCACGTTGGATCCAACGATGTACAGCGAACCCGGTCGGAAGATTTGCTTTTAAAGTACCAGCAGCTGATCAAGTCGTTTAAGGAGAAGTCATCAAGGATAATCGTCTCAGGAATCGTCCCCCGGCTTGGTGTAGAGAGCCGATTTTACAACATAGCCACCAGCACAAATCGTTGTCTAGCAAACCTCTGCAGGAAGGAAACGTGGGATTCGTCGACACCTGGAACAATTTCTACTACGATGACTATTTGTTTTCGGACGATGGAGTTCATCTGAACCAGGTGGGAGCAGCACGTTTTGGGCGTCTTCTCAACGATGCGGTGAAGGATTTTCGGAGAAGAAATCGACTCAGCACAGGACAACCAGGAAGGAGGACCGAAGACAGCGAGAGCGGCAACCTGCGAAGGAATTAAATGCTAATCTGTCAAGAACCGCGAATTTGGATAAAAGCTCCACCAACACGACCCAAATTCAAAACCGCCAGGGATAACGACCGAGAACCGATGTCAGCCATGAATGTAAATGTAGATCCGACCAGAACCAAAAATTTGATTAAAGAATGTTCTGTGAGTTCTAAAACCGCAACTTTAAAGGTTTTCTATGCAAACGCTCGTAGCATACGCAATACATTTTCAGATTTAGAGGAACTACTGTTTACTGAAAATTATAAAGTGATTCGTATAACAGAATCTTGGCTTAATACAGTAGATAGAGACTTTTTAGCAGAGTATTCACTTCCCGGTTATGTAATGTTTGAGAAAAGCCGAATAAATAAAAATGGAGGTGGCGTTTTATTTTATATCAAAGAAAGTCAAAGAGTCGTAAGGGAAGGGTAAGGGAGTTTTCGGATCGTACGACCGTTAGTGAATCTACCCCCAGGTGCCTGGCCACCAGTGGGAATTTTGGACAGGATGTGGAAACACTAGTGAATAGGTCATAAGGCTACGACGGGAATTTTACCCATAATGAAAAGCTATAAATCAGTACAGTATTTTTTTCGGACTTAACTATTAATAATCCTTTAGGCCTAAAATATATCACAATTAATTGGCATTGCATTAAGATTAACATTATCCATACTGTACTGTAAAATAACTTTTAATATTAACATTATCCATACTGTACTGTAAAATAACTTTTAAGATTAACATTATCCATACTGTACTGTAAAATAACTTTTAAGATTAACATTATCCATACTGTACTGTAAAATAACTTTTAAGATTAACATTATCCATACTGTACTGTAAAATAACTTTTAATATTAACATTATCCATACTGTACTGTAAAATAACTTTTAAGATTAACATTATCCATACTGTACTGTAAAATAACTTTTAAGATTAACATTATCCATACTGTACTGTAAAATAACTTTTAAGATTAACATTATCCATACTGTACTGTAAAATAACTTTTAAGATTAACATTATCCATACAATACTGTAAAATAACTTTTAATATTAACATTATCCATACTGTACTGTAAACTAACTTTTAAGATTAACATTATCCATACTGTACTGTAAAATAATTTTTAAGATTAACATTATCCATACTGTACTGTAAAATAACTTTTTCAAAATTTAAGGTAATTTTATCTAGATCAACATTATACTGTAAAATAACTTCTTTAAAATTCAAGGTTATTCATTCACATATCTTTTCTAAATTATACTCTCGTCGTATGCCCTGAAGGCAAGGTTAATATGATAGTTTATAGGTTGAGTGTGGATTGAACCAACTCAAATTATCCTTGTGACTATTAATTATTATTATTTGTTCTTGTGTATAATTTCCGCACAATAATTAAATTTAATATATAAATTTGTCGGTATCCATTGAGTTTTAGCCTAATTAAATTACCCTACTGGCTCTTTCTCTTAAATTCATAAAGTCTTGAATCTATTATAATTTATTATTGGTACCTTTTTTGCCATATAAAAGACTTTTTGGTCTATTGTACAGTGATTTCCCTCCCGGCTCTTCTTAAATTGATATTAACATTTCTTGATCTAAACTATTACTTAATGAGTTAAATTGAAAGGCTCCAGACTGCTAATCTACATTTTTGGGCAAATTTTTATTCCGCAATTCGTGAGGGTGTTTTATTTTCAGCTCGTGATTTGATTTAATTTAACGGAATACTGTATTATTGTCTGCAACTTATTCGGACTAGCATTAATAGTTTAATTTAATATCACTAAATTTCTTTCCTATAACATCATGGCTGCAAGTTTACAACGGCGTCGGGCTGGGCTTAAGGGCTCATTGACGGTCTTGACCTCGGAGATCGATGACTTCCTTGACTCGGCATCTAGGGTGGAGGTGGAGGCCAGGTTGCTCAGTATTCAAAAACAAATTGACAAGTATGAACTCACACAGGAGGACCTGGCCGACATTTACGAGACGGACGCCGAGTATATCAAGGAGTTGAGAGAGGATACCCTATATTTGGAGGGCATCCAAGTAATCGTTGCCACACTGAAGGGAATCTTGATTCCAGAGGTCAAGAGGGAGTCGACTCGACCAGAGCCAAAGAAGTCAACCTTCAAATTACCACATCTTACTCTTCCGAAATTTGAGGGTGATGCCACATTGTGGTCGGGGTTTTGGGAAATGTTCAAGTGTACCATCCATAACAATCCCGATCTCAAAGATATACAACGCTTCACCTATCTGAAGGGTCAGCTTCTGGGTGATGCGCATAAGCTAGTCGAAGGATTTATTGTCGAGAGCGCAAGTTAAGCCCCAGCAGTCGAGCTCCTGCAAGAAACATATAGGCATCCAGATCGCATCAAGGCAGCTTATGTTACGCAATTTAATCAACTAGCTTCACCCAAATACCAAACCGCTGATCTAAAGAACTTCTATGCACATACAGAGAGTGTGATGAGGTCAATCATTATCCATGGCATTTGTTTGGAGGAATTTTGTGTGGTGACTCTTGTCAACAAATTACCCTCATGTGACGTTAACCACTCCGTTAGAACCGCATGGCTTGTCCTACAGTGACTCGCTAGGATCGCCAGGGCAGTGGATGGGGCTACAGTTTGTGTATTAGAATGTGCTTTATTTCATATGAAAGCTTGTGTCATGGGCAGTCCAGAAAGGCTCTTTGTTTTCGCCCATGTCAAGGCTTTATATATTTAATTGTAAAGTATATGTTTTATCCTTAACTAGTAATGATAAGATCAGAGAGAGAGAGAGAGTAGAACAGAGTGAGAGGGGGCGCGTAGTGTTTTTGCCCCGCTCGATGACGTCACAGCTGGCTGGCCTCGTGGGGATTGGTTGAGGGAGTTCTTTACCATGCTTGGTGACGTAATGTTTTGCTAGCTACTTTGGTAGTGGCTAGAGGACTTGTAACCGCTTTTTTCCCACGCGGCTCGAGCTGGTGCGAGTATATATACAGTTCCTCGCCACTCTCTCCCTCAGATCTGGTTTCTAGAACGCACCCATCTTTTTCCCTTGCTACCTGTACCCCGCTCGCACCTGAGAATCTTTTCCTCTGCTTATCTCTCTCATTTTCCATATCTTTCACCACCTTTTATTAATATTATACCCCCTCTGGTTAACTCTGCAAAATCAGCTTCATGCTGGCCAGTTGTATTGTGCGTTAAGGTCTGATATAACCCATGTATGTTAGTTGTTAAGATAAGTTGATCACGAAGCATTGGTTAGCATCCATATTTCATAGTAACCGCTTCCTTTAATTATTAGTGTTCTGCTGGATTAGATAATGCTAGACTAGGAGTCTGATATTATAAGGTATTGTTTCCTATGAGTGCTGGCTTTAGGAAAAAGCTGCACGACATACCTGAGAACTGGAGTTGATTGAGTAAATTCTAGTCTGTGTGCCATTGAGAGTAGAGCATGCACGAGTGAGGGCTTTTTGCCTATACCATTCTGCACTGTTCTAAGCTCGTTGTTTGTCTTTGAGGTACGCCAGGAGAACGCTTAATACTTCGGTATTGAGGTTTCTCAAGAGAGCTACCCTTCCCTATAACGTAATATTTGACGCACAGACTTGAGATTTGCACTAGGCTATGCGGCATGCCATGCGCACCAGTATCTCGTATCATTGACTCTAGCTAGACTTTATCAGTCACAGTAGACATTAACTCCCTCCGACATATTATGTTCCAATAAGTCCAAGGAGGCGCTTGACAAGTATTTTGGGTCTTGAATTTGGCTCATGAGTGTTGTCGAAGCCTTACATTTTTCGCGATTTCCATCCACCAGAATGCTGTTTATTGTGATGTATCATATATCAATGGAAAGAGGAATATTTATAGTACATGATAAAATATTTTTTTTTTAAATAAATCGAAATATGAAAGTGTAAATGAGTCCGGAATACAATTATTTCCCATGCAATTGTCTTCACACCGTCCTAGCTCTAAATTGTGAGTGATGACCATCTATTTTTTTTTTTGCTCAAATAATAGTATTTTTTCTCCTCTTTCCAAATCTGAAAACAGAAATTGTTTATCTTCAATAGTTCTCAAGCAGTGACCGAACAAA